>SNQJ01S0053068.1:35662-66828 GCA_010110895.2 Picea sitchensis
TCGCAATTTGGTTTTCTTTCTACTAAAGTGTTTTCGAACTCTCAACCTTCGAACTCCCAGTCCTCAATTTTATGAAAAGTAAAAGAAAAAAATAATTATTCACTAATCTTGATTAATTAAAGCTTTAATACAAATGATTAGCGCTCACTAATACCATTGCAATTTCGTAATCCGGGGTTTGCTTATGACATATCTCCTGACAACAGGATCCCCAAAGTTCCAAAATGTGAAATCACATTTTCTTTAAACAAAGTCTAAGATTAACGTTAAGTTGTTTTCAAAACATGATTAGTGATAACTAAGCTACTTTTCTCATTTTGGGAATTGAGGAAGGAAACGATTTTCAAAATTCCAGTTTTGAAATCACCGATATACGACGGTATTAGTAACAGATAAATGAAGATATTTTTTGACGCAAAAGCATATCGCCAGGCATATCTTTCCATTAAAGAATTAATTTTTCATCGCCTGTATCAGTACGCTCGTCATAACATAAATTAAGGGTTAATAAAGGTCCTATGTTTCGAACTTCATTCTTATCCTTTACATCTGTAGCAAATTGCATTTATCCAGTTTTATACACATTTTCTCTGTAAACAGGTTTCTGGTTCAGTGCAAACATCAGGGCACCTAAGAAGGCACCCAAGAAAAGTGAAGAAGTTGCAGAAATCTCGCGTCAAGACAGAGACATTATATATGATACAATATCGCATGCCATCGATACCATCAAATCCTGGAGGCAGATTTTTGAAACTCTAGATTATGAAATTAATAATTTCCCTCATGTTGCCGACAACAAACTCCAAGACATAGTGGATTCTGAGCTTCACAAAGTAGCTACATGGCCGCGACTCATGACCTATAACGACATCATCAGTTGGGCCTTAGAGAGAGTAGACATGCAGATGAGAAGCATTCTGGAAAGCCAAGGGGTTGTCATTAGCTCTTTCAGACCGGAGCATATACAAGTAATGTATAAACTGTCCCCCAGTCCCAAGTATATTTATAATAAAGATTTCATGAGTTATTTTCAAAAGAAGAATGTTTTGAGTCAGAACAAACGTATCCTGGCATAATCAAAGACTGGTGGAGACACAAAGAAAAATTCAGGGCCGACACCCATCGTATTTACGCCACAACCTCATTAAATGAGTATATGGTTTATGTGGCGATGATGCTATGTAGACTTTTTGGGAAGAAAATTCTTACCCATTTCCCTACAGAATGGGTACATCTTTTGCATGAGGAAGCAGAAGGTTACAAGTTCAATTGGGATAATATTTTATCCGATAACATAGTGAAAAAGGTCATGGAATATCAGACTACAAGATCCAAAGGCCGACCAGTAGCCTTTTATATGTCTGCATACATCATGGATGCTATATTCTTCACAACTCCTTTCCCTTTGATGAATTAGAGTTGGAATCTGACTTACCCAGAACCTATTCATGAATATGATTCTAAACTTTGGGAAGAAAATGATAAGGACTCATTCTATGAAATCTGTCATTTTGTGGTGATACCACTACATCAGATGTTGTACGACTGTGCACCTCCCTGCATTTCAGATTTGGTCATAGGAAGCCTCAGGGCAGTTGCTGACTGGTTTATAGAGGAGAATTTCTCCTACATCACAGTTTTCGGATGTTCAATCCCTCCACATTCACTCCCAAAATTCCTCCCTGACAGACTGGTGTGCAGGGAGGTAGCTCATCAAATAGTAATAGGTGGAATTGGGATAGAATTAAAGACGGCTCAAAAGAAGTCTTGGCCAATTTTTCCCGTTCATATTGGGAAATTTTCACTACTCAACTTGGGTTATTCCAAAGTTTAAGTGACAGCGCTAGAGGAGGTCAAGTTGGTAGACCTCGAACATAGGAAGCATGACCCTTACCAGATAGTGGGAAAACACATGGTCCACTGTAATATGAAGGCTTATGAACATGAGAAGTCCCCTTGTGATGACTTGTTCAAAGGGGCTAGGACCTATGAAGAGGTGTTAGAGAGGGTACAGACACTTTCATCCGACTTGCAAGCTAGTTTTCATACCTTCCAGAAGAATAGACGGAGTGGTCTGCCCAAAGTACTGCAAGGAGAAGTAATCACCCTTCCTTAGGAACAAGAAGATACTCCTCCAGGCTTCAAACAAGAAGCATAGGATAAAGTCAATCCCGAAGAAATTCCATAGGAGACTGAAAGGTCTTTACAAAATGAATAGGCCTTACAAACATAAAATGGAGAGACAAAAATACAGAGGAGGTCCAGGACACCTCCCGAGTCCAGTAAGTCCACTCCCCCTTCATCACCTGCTGTTGATGTCAATATACCTAAGGCCATAGGAGAAACAATATCTATAGAGCTAGGAAGTCCCATATCTTCCTTAACCCCTTTACAGTCCGCATTTCGACTCTCGCAAATGGGGGCCATATATGTTAGTCATCTCACCCTTATCTCCAGAGATGAGATCCCTCCTTCTGATTATTTTTCAGCAAAAAGAGGAAGGTTGTTCTAAAACAAAAGATATATATGAGAGAGGGGGGTATGGTGAAGAAGTATAGGTCCTTGATAGATGGTCAGGATTTGGAAGATGAAGATTTTTCTATGGAGATAGCAATCTCCATGGGAGCCATGGCAACAACAAACCTTTTTACTGTGGAAAACATGAGAATAAGGATAAAGAAGAGTAACCACACAATAGCTCAATTTCAAGACCAATTAAAGAATGTTGAGAATAACATTAGAGAAGAGGTGAATAAAAGTTTGGAGTAGGCCAGAGCTGTTGAAAGGCAAGAAATTCAATCACTTAGATAAAGCCTGGATGAAATGAACGAGAGGATACAAGCAAGTCAGGTGCACGTTACTCGACAAAAGGAGCTTGTAAAACATCTACAGGATAAGTTAAATTTGACAGAAGGCCAGTTTGTAGACTTAAAGGCTTTCCAGACCCTCTCGCTGGAAGCACATACAAAGATGGAAGCCGAGCATCATAAATTGATCTCCAAAATAGATATCATCCATAATTACTTTCAAGAGGTAAGCAAATCCATTGATAATATTATTTTATTGGAAAAGAAGGTTAAAGCAACAAGGAATACCTTCCAGAAAGAATTTGCATGTTCAGGAAACAGAGAGATGTCGAGAAATCTAAAGCTTTCTATCACATAATAGATAAGAGGAGACATCATGCTCAAGGTATGGGAAACGTACATATTTGAAAACAAGAAGATAGTCAAAGAAATAAAAGACAACTATGAGGGAATCTTTGATTCTTTGGATAAGTAATTGTTAGGTATTGAAAGAAATGATTGCTCTGAGCCACTAGGGCAGATAAACATTGCCAAACAATAGTTGAACTGCAAAGAGATCTTGAAGGAGATTGAGGTGGAAATTTCACAGTTGAAGGAAATTGATGCCAACCTAATAGATAGATGGATGGTAGAGCCCAATTTAAATTTGCAAATGATCAGGTTTTTCGATAAAGGTTTTGAAGACCAGTTTCTAAAGGTCCAAAGAAAGTTTTATCTTTTTGAAGCTAAGGATATTCCGACACCTCCTAGAAATTTTGTTTATTTTCTGGATAAATGTATGGAATGTATAGTATCAAAGGAGGGAAACGCTTCAACTAAAAAATGAAGTAACGTTTGGAATCTTGTACTATTGAAATGATAGACAAACAAAAGTTAATCATGGAATGGTTAAGGTTGCAGTTTTGTAACTATTTTTCTCCTAAAAAGTAGGAGATCTAACCATCAGGTATTGATGACCTTGTATAAATACAAGGAGCGAAGACTAAAATAAGGCTCTTTTTTTTCTCTAAAAAGGCATTGTGACGAAGTAATTTTCAAGAGACTCTGAATTAATAGAAATAAAGATTGAAGATTCTAGATTTTGTCAAGTCTGAGTTATGTGTTCCCCTGTCTTTTCATCTTTCTTTCATATATCTAATTGATGAATGCTTGGCTACAATTTAGTACAACCTCTACTTTGGAAATTATTATTCTTGTTATCTAAATCATTTACAGTTTTTCCTTTGTATCGGTTATCAGCAGATACAAGACCTGTAAATGTTTAGATTTCAATATCATATGCTTCATTAATATTTTTCTTTTTTTCATAGTCTTCTTTTACAATGGTAGATTCCTCTTCAATTGATGCCTCACCTTGTTAATAGCATTATGTTTTTCCTCATATCATGCATGTTTCCTTTCCTTTAAATTTAGCTCAGATACAAGAAACGACCTTTAATTTAGTCATCCTATTAATTTGTGTTTTAAAATCTTTCTCTTTACATTGTGAAATAGAGATAACGAAACCTAAAAAGAAAACACAAAATTGTATCTCCTTTACTTTTATCCTTCATGAAAGTACCAGTTTCAAGGAAGCCTAACATTGAACCCGGTCTTTCAGATCAAACCAACACCGCTGTAAATTTATTTAACATTATCTTACAAACAAAAAATAATCGGGTTGAGTTAGAACGTTGATGGGGAACACTTGAGAGAGATGTCAATATTGAAGAAAATTGGGAATTTCAACAGAGACAGTTGAGAAACCAACTATAGTTCTCACCTTTTTATCATTGATTTTTCTATCCTCAACTTCCTTTGTCTTTTCAGATGCCTTGACAGTATACTTTAGAGCCTTAAAGTATAAACTAAGGAACACCATTAAGTTTAGTTGCAGCAAGGATAATTTAATCTTATAGAAGAAGATGGTTTATGGTCCAAATGAGGCAAAATTGAAAATTTTGATATTAACAGAGATGCACCAGAAACCATATTCAGTTTGTCCCAGACATCAAAAGACAACAAAATTTTTAAAGAAATAATATTTTTGGCCTAAAATGAAGAAATAAGTAGTTGAATACCTCTCTAGGTTTCTAGAGTGCCAGTAGGTTAAAGCTGAGCACCAACACCCAATTGGATTATTACAACCTATGCCCATTCCTAAGTGGAAATGGGAAGTTACCAGTATGGATTTCATCACTGTATTACCTATAAGTAAGAAGCATAATTATTCTATTATGGTAGTGATTGACAAACTTACAAAAGAAGCACACTTTGTTATGGTAAAATCTACTTACAAGGCTACAAATATTGCAAAGAGTTTTATGAAGGAAATTTCTAGGATGCATGATTTACCTAAAACAATAATTTCTGAGAGATATACAAAGTTTACTTCTAGTTTTTGGTAGACTTTGTTCAACATAATGGATACAATACGGAATTTTAGCATCGCTTACCATCCTCAAACTAGTGATCAGATAGAAAGGACTAACCATATTGTTGAGTATATGTTGCATATGTATGTTATGGATTGTCCAAGAAAATGGTAAGATTATCTTCATCTGGTAGAATTTGCATACAACAATTGTTATTATTCATCTCTAAAGATGATTCCTTTCAAATTATTATATAGAAGGAGGTGTAGAACATCAGTGAGTTGGGATAACCCTGTGGACATGATCATTTTAGGACCCGACATATTAAAATAAATGGAAACGATAGTGTAGAAAGATTTTTTTTTTTTAAAGTGCATAGGACGAGAAGAAAAATTATGCATATTTAAAAAGAACACATAGAGAGTTTAATTTTGGGGACCATGTCTACATAAAAATAAAACCCAACAATAGTTCATTCAAAATTGGAAAGAGCTCTAAGTTATCGCCACGTTATTCTGGACCTTTTTAAGTGCTAGCCAAAGTGGGACTAGTAGCCTACCACCTAGCACTACTAGTCCACCTAAAAGTAAATAATGTGTTTCATGTTTCATTATTAAAGAAATATGTGCTTGATATAACCCATGTTGTAAATTGGAATGTGATCCAGGTAGAACCAGAAAGAGATTTTCAGGTGGAACCGCTACACATACTCGACATGAAGGAAATTGTATTGCAAAACAGATCCATCTCCCAGATTAAATTCCATTGGAGGCACTTTAGTCCCGATGAGGCCACTTGGGAAATGGAAGAGGTTATGAGGAGAAATTAAACATTTTTGTTCCAAATCTGAGATTATTTCTTGGAACACCGAGGAAGATGTTCAGTTAAAGGGGGGAAGGATGTAACATCCCTCTAATTTAAATATTTGAATAATTTTGAACAATGGAAGTTGATGGATTTCTATAATTGCGATTATCTATAAGAGAAACATTTTATGATGAGAAACATTTTTGTAAATATCATTTCAATTTTATTTAAAAAAAAATATTACTTGAGACAAATTGATGAGAGACCCCAACTATAATAAGAGAAATTCTTTATTCCATGGGAAAAAGTGAAAAAACAATAAAAACCACTAGGTTAAAATTTAATGTTGTCAATGAGGAGAATTATAAACCTACTTGCAAGAATGTGGGAGGTCAGGCGAAAAACTAGCAAGAATTTAGGCCAAGACTCCCAAGAGTTACGGATGAGGCTAACTTGAAAAAGGAAGAAAAGGACCTGGGCAGATTATTATTCTTTTATTGGTAAAACAAGGAAAGAGACAAGTATGGTGTAAACATGACTATGTTGAGTACTTATGCAGAGTTTAGAACTTGGTGGTTTTGAGAAAGAATTATGTTCTGGAAATTACCTCGAGAAGGTTATTGACATTTTCAGTTTCCTATGGAATAAATAATTTGGCCTGGGGGTGACAAGAGCAAGTAATTTGTGGTTTCTCTTGTCTATGGTTGGGAGTTGTTGGACTCTCTCCTCAGTATGTCCCTAGTAAATATTTGGTTCATATATGTATCTTTATCTAGTTTTCTTTTCATTTTCCTTCTAATGGATTTCTAGTTGTAGTGGTGAAATTTACTATAGGAATCATGCAGATAATATTTTTTTACCCTTTGTATTATATAGAATAAATGGTTAATGGTATTGGTTATAGCCATGCAAATAAAGAAAATAATATTTCATTGGATTAAATGCAGTATAAGACCATATATTTTATTTATTTTTCATAGCAATAATAAGATCAATCTTTTTATTATCAATCAAGAAGTTATTTTTATGCAGAAAAGAAAATAGTTGGTATAGAATCTATGGAAAACTCAATGATATTATTTTATTTAAAATAATCACAATATTATTTTATTATTTACCAGTAAATAAATCATTTTTGAAAACACAAGGCAATACTAAAGTATTAGCAGTACTAACAGAGTGTGACTCTATTATTATACTAAGATTATTGTGGGACTAGACCATACAGAGGTAAAATCTTTCAATATAATATGTACAAAACACTATCAATATAATCAAAAAGATATAAGAGGAACCAATCGCGCAATTTTATTATGTAAAAAATAAAAACAAAGAAATCCTAATAGAGAAATATTTGTCCAATTGATAAACCCAACACCATTATTTGAACAAGATTCTATATATGACTGATATAAACTCGAATGTAGGGAAGATATTCTTAGTAAACCTTTGCATGAGATAAAGTAAATTTATTAATAAATAACCAAATATAATTCGGTTAAAACAACGAAGTCGTGGTAGCTCAAGTTGTTGACCACGTTGAGGTAAAGGTGGCAATAACAAAACCCATAAATAAAAGATACCATTGTAAAATCATTGAAGGACAAAAAAAAATCGACCCAAAGGGATAGAATACCCCGGTCGTTCAAAGATTGTAAATTCATGCATAAACATGGAGGCATACAACCAAAATATAATTATAAGAAGTGTTTTGTATGTATGAGCTTACCCTAGACATCGCACCGTGATTAAAATACAATAACAGATACACCAATACCTCAATGGGTATGTTTTAAATTCCTCTGAGTTTCCAACTCATTTAGGTAAAAAATATTCTCCCTAGATAAAATGTGTGTACAGGGTTGGCATAAGAATGAGCTCGAGCCAAACCTATGTATTCAACACATAAGGAAATAATGTTAATTACCTTGAAGTAAAAATGAAATACACAGAGGGTTTTGTAAGTACGTCGATGAATTAAGCTTATAACCTAGTGGTTGGATAACAAACCCTTGCTAAGGGTTTGGCCTAAATTTGGCATAGCCTATAGAAAAATTACCAGAATAAGAATAGTGAAAAACTATTGTAAACATGAGATATATTAATAAATGAACCGCAAGATTGAAAGGGATATAAAAATTCTTACCTCGTGAAAACCATAGTTTCAGTTTCCTAACATTGCCCAAGCATTTGGTAACTCATGTGTATGGGATAGATAGACCTCAAAACTGAGGGATGCCATTCTTTGTGTCGTTAACATAGACACAAGTGTTACACACCAAAATGTCACACTCTAAGTATCACAAGTGTCAAAAAGTGATGTATGCACTTTGTTAAGTGTCACATGCACTGTCACAAGTGTCATATGCATCTTACCAAGTGTCACATGTGTTTCTAACTCATAGGGAGCACCACTTTTGGTTAGAGGAAATCAAGGGATTTCCCACCTTTTCCTAAGAGTCAACTTTGACTTGGATGAAGTTTTTGTGGTTGAATACTACCCTATGGGATCTATCCTAGGATCTAATCCCAACTTAAGGAGCCATACACTCAATCATTTCCCTCATTTTTTCATATTGGTTGAACCTCTAAATCCTATATATTGAAGGTATTTACAAGATGAAGGGAGAAATATTAGAGGTATCAAACCTTTGATTCTGGAGGAAGCCTCAACATTTGGATTTCAAGATTCGTGAAATATATAAAGAAGGAGAGATTGGAAAAGTGATTGCATCATCAATCATGCTTTGTAAGTTCCTTATTTGACTTTCCAATTAATATCAACTTGTCTTATTCCGTATTTATCACAACATAAGGGGGTTAATAAAAGACGACAATGGCTTGGAATTACACAACTGAAGTAGTAAAGAGTTGACTCCCTCAATAATGAAATAAAATGTGATAATACCTATAAAATCCATGACAATAACCATAAGAAACAATGCAAGGAGAGGAAGCAGAGAAAACGCTCTGCACTTGACCTCCATACAAAATCGTGAGGAAAATAACAAGGCTTCACACAAACTCATGTGAGTGTAGAAATCGTGCAAGTGTTAATGGAGGTTCGATCGAATTAATGGCACCAACCTCAAAGAAATAGATGACTGTAGATGTTTAGACTTATGAGTAATTACATCATTGGTAAAAACCTTTCTTACTGCTTGTATGCATTGCCATGACGGTTGGGTAGATGAGAAGGATGATCTATCATTAATCCTCCATGGAAATTTGTGTGCCACTATGTTTGGTTAACATTTGGAATGGTTATGGTTAGTAATAACCCATTTTATTTTCATATGGTTTCCAGCTTAAGAGACGAGAGTGAATTCATATTTAATTAATGTTATGTGTGGAATGTAGGTTAGGATATGTATATTTATATTAATGGATTTGTATTTGGAATCAACAAGAACATATAAAATTACTAAAATTACTATGGGTATCAATACTAGAGAATGGTAAAATATTGAGATAAATTCCTAAACATTCATAACAATAATTGTTGATTTTTCAATTAGCTAGGTTAAGCATGTAGTTCATTTCAATTTGTATTTGTCTTAACCATAAACAAGAATGTTGCAATAACCAAGATCACAAGAAGAATCACCATGCACAAGAACACAAGAAGTATCCTAGGAAACCCTTCTCAACAAGGGAAGAAAACCCATCCAAATCCTTTGCTATATTTTTCAAGAGAAAGATCTTCACCACCAAGACAAACCCTAGCACACAAGAGGGTGCTTAAAACCTAGAAATCTAGCACCCAGGAGAGGTGCACCCTTTTCCAAAGAAGTGTACTTGATGAAATTACGAAATTCACATGAAGGATATGATTCCACAATGGGGAAGCTTCCTTTACTTATATTAGACTTGTCTTATCAACAAAAGTGTCTATTGGATCAATAGGGCCGACCTCTCTAAGTCACATTATAATTAATATTAAACAGATTAATTATCATTTACATTTATTATTAATCAAACTAAGGTGGGGCTGACCTGTACCCATAACAATTAGGCTTACATGCAGGTCTGACTCTTGAACAATATATAGCAAAGGATCTAGTACACCCAGTAGTGCTCATCCACTAGGGATAAATCCATAGGGATTTCATATCTCTGGCTCACTGCATTACATAAAAGAACCGTATCTTCACACATTCACTTGTGCTCATCCATAGGAATGTCCACTCTACAAATCTTCTTTCCCACTACCTCACACAGCAGAATCATATGGAGTCTTCTCGTTAACTCTGCTACTCAAAGGAGGCTAATACATCATCTTCATTTTTGCTCACATGATGATTCACCCAACACTTTTGGATTTCACACGTTCACCTTGTGTTCAGACACATGCATGCATAACTCAACAGATCATCTTTCCCACTGGATAATCATCTGGAATTCTTATCAACTCTTTGAATGGAGGAGGTCACCTCTACGTTATAGGTCTTTCTCAGGCAGGAAACACGTACCCTTCTTAGGGGCTTTCTCTCAAGTTTGTAAGTTGAGAGAAAGACTCACATAGCTACAATGATCCACTTCTCATAGTTTTGTAAGCTGGAGAATGTCTCACATAGCTACAATCATTAACACTCCCTCTCAGCTAGGGAGGCATTTTCCACCATGCCAAGTCTCTCACATAAATACTCGAACTTTGTCTTGGCAAGTGGTTTAGTGAAGATATTTGCAATTTGTTCATGAGTAGAAAGATATTGCATGTGTATTGTCTTTCTTTGCACCATGTCTCTGATATAGTGATACTTGACTTCAATGTGTTTCGATTTGTCATGAAAATCTGGGTTCTTAGATAGATTTACACATCTCTGGTTGTCACAATGAATAGTAGTCGAATCCATCTCATTATCGAAAAAGTTAGTCAAAATTTTGTGAAGCCATACTGCTTCATGAACTGCCACACTTAGTGCAATGTATTCTGCCTCTGTTGTACTTAAAGCCATAGACATTTGTTTTCTTCTACACCAGGAAATCATGGTTGATCCTAAGGTGAAGCAGCAACCTGAGGTGCTCTTTCTATCTAGTGCACTTCTTGCCCAATCTGCATCGACGTATCCTTCCAAGGTTAAGTCCACATTGGCTACATATCTCAGGCCATAACCAATTGTGCCTTGTAAGTATCTCAATACGTTTTTTGCAGCTATCCAGTGTGTATGTTTTGGTTGGATCATAAACTGGCTAAGCACATTCACTGCATAGAAAATGTTTGGTTTGGTGTTAACCAAATACATCAAATATCCAATAAGTTGTCGGTATAAATGTGGATCTATGTCTCCTGACAGTGTCACTCATTTTCTTTAAATCCATTACCATTGGAGTAGGCATGGATTTGCATTCTGTCATAATGAACTTTTTCAATATCTCCATTGTATATTTTTCTTAAATTAGGAAAATCTTGTATGTTCTCTACCATACTTCTAGTCCCAAGAAATAATGCATTAGGCCCAAATCCTTCATTTCAAATTTGGCAGTTAATTCTTTCTTGCATTTAGAAATGAGTCTCTTTGAACCAGTGAGGAAAATATCATCCACATATAAGACCAAAATTAGACACTCATTGCCATCAATGTGATAATGTAAGAATGGATTAGCTGCACTTTTGTTGAAGCCCAAACTCATCAGAAATCCATCCATTTTCTCGTACCAAGCCCGTGGTGCTTGTTTTAGTCCATATAGGGATTTCTTCAACCTGCATACATGATATTTTTCGTTGTGTATAACAGAGCGTTCTCGTTTCTCAATATAAAATTCTTCCTCAATTTCACCATTGAGAAAAGTTGTCTTTACATCCATCTGATGTATCTTCCAACGCATGGAAGCATCTAGTGCAATGATATATCGAATGGAGGTATATCTGGCTATAGGTGCAAAAGTCTCGTCATAGTCAAATCCCTCTATTTGTGAAAACCCTCTATCCACAAATATTTCTTTGTATTTTTCAATGCTTCCATCAACAACATGTTTGATTTTGTAAATCCATTTGGAAGTCACTACGAACTTTCCCTCTGGTCTTGGAACAACATCCCATACATCATTTTTTAATATAGATTGGTATTCTTTAGTCATGGAATATTTCCATACTTGTTCACCTGAATCTTCTCCATGGCAAGTTGGATATGAGTCAATAATATGGGTCATGGTTGAAAGGTAGCTTGAGAATTTCTTTGGTCTCTTGCTGTCTTTGGTTGCTCCTTGTGGGGCTTTAGTCCCTTCTGCTTCTTCTAAAGTTTTTCAAGCCCAAGTAGGTCTTTTATGTCCAACTGTGATGTATTTGGGTATGTTACTTGGGGAAACTAAATCTACTGGAGCAACTAGATCAACTGGAGTTGTTGGCTCATCTCAAATAATATATGTCTCCCTCTGAACTGTTGAAGGGGGAGGAGGTATTGTTTCACTATCAATTTCCATTTGATCTTCTATGCATTTATGGAAGGCCACTTCTTCTTCAAAAGTAACATCTCTTCTTACTTCAATTCGTCTCTGACCTGGGATGTAGATTCGCTATTCTTTTGAGGATTCACTATATCCTACAAATGTACCTTTTTTTTTCTGAAGGTTCTAATTTGGATCTCTTTTCTTTGGGTACGTGAAGGTACATTAGACATCCAAATATTCTTAAGTGTTCGATATCAGGCTTCACTTTGGTGAATGCTTCTTCTGGAGTAATGTTCTTCAGGATCTGATGAGGACTACAATTTTGAACATATATTTTTGTCATACATGTGTCTTACCATAGAGTCATAGGTAGAATTTGATCATGTACCATTGCTTTAGTTGCCTCAATGATAGTTCTATTTTTCCTTTCAGAAACCCCATTTTGTTGAGGGTTGTAAGGAACTGTGAACTCCCTCTTGATTCCTGCTTCAATAAAAAAAATGTTTAATTCTTTTGAGGTGTATTCCCCTCCATTGTCTGATCTTAGTATTTTGATTTTTCTTCTGGTCAGGTTTTCAACCTGAGCTTTGAATTTTTGAAACTTGGCAAGGACTCTATCCTTGTTCTTCAGAAATTGAATCCAAGTTTTCCTTGAGTGATCATCTATCAAGGGTACATAGTATAAGTATCCATTTAAGTATGCAACAGTCATCGACCCACATACATCTAAATGTATTAAGTCCAAGATTTCCTTGGATCTGTTATCATTGCTAGGAAAGGATCCTTTAACATTTTTTCCAAGAGAAAAACCTTTGTAAACACATTTATGTTGAATCTGTATCTCTAGTAGACCTGTTACCATTTTCCCTAGAGCTAGAAGAGCTCTATAATGAATGTGCGCAAGTCTTATATTCCATAACTCACTCAAGTTGATAATGTCATGTAATAAGTCTTGAATAGGTTTGATGGTCAACTTGTACAAGTTATTTTCTCGGAAACCAATTACATTGGAAGAGATTATATGAGTGTCTTTGTGCCATGCAAGAACTCTTCCTTCTGAGAAAGTGATTTTGTAACCTTTGTCTTCCAAGGCCGAAATAGAGACAAGGTTTCTCTTCATTCCGGGTACATATAGTACTTCTTCAGGTTTAAGTTGCATATTTGAATGTAGTTGGAAAGTAGAAGTTCCAACTCCTCTCACATTATATCTGGCATCATCTCCAGGAACGACATGTAGATGTGTCTCTTTCTCAACGAAATGTGTTAAATAATTTCTAAGTGCAGTCATGTGCTTGGAGGCACCACTGTCAATTAGCTAAGTATTGTCATTGATAGGAACCATACCTGAGAGTGTTGAGATGTTGATGTCTTCATTTCTTTGAGGTCTTGTCTTCTTGGAACTCAGCTTGCTTCCCATCATGATTTTGCTCATCTTCACAAACCCTTGTCAACTAGGCTAGAAAACCTAACGGCTAGGCTAAGTTAGCACTTTTAGGTTTTGTTGGGATTATGACTGCCAACAATAAGCCTTGATAAATATGATAGACCTAGTAAGATGAGGAGCTTCTTCAAGAGATTTGCAGAAATACAATTCAGAATTTTCTGTAGAATTTTGGCGAAACCCTATAAGCCTTTAGAGCCAAAAACTCAAAATGCTCAGAAATGTAATATGATAATTGTTGTATGTGCGTTGAAGGATTTCGTACCCTTCTATGTCCTTTTTATCCCCGGCGTCCAAGTTTTTAGATGTGAAAAATATCAGAAAAGGAGGTCGTATGAAATTTCTAGAAACCCTAGGAGGGTCGTACGGTTTCTGCAGATGTGTGAGAGAAAGGATGGAAAATGCTTGTGCAATGGGATCTTCAATACTATGCTCTGATACCATGTTGATTTTTCAATAACCTAGTTTAAGCATGTAGTTTATTTCAATTTCTATTTGTCTTAACCATAAACAGGAATGTTGCAGCAACTAAGATCACAAGAAGAATCACCATGCATAAGACCACAAGAAGTATCCTGGGAAACACTTCTTAACAAGGGAAGAAAAACCAACCAAATCCTTTGATATATTTCTCAAGAAAAATACCTTTAGCACCAAGACAAACCCTAGCAAACAAGAGTGTGCTTGAACACTAGAACTCTATCACCCAAGAGAGGTGCGCCCTTTTTCCAAAGAAGTGTACTTGCAGAAATTTCCAAATTCACATGAAGGATATGATTCCACAATGGGGAATCTTCCTTTGTTTATATTAGACTTGTCTTATTAACAAAAGTTTTTATTGGCTCAATAGGGACGACCTCTCTAAGTCACATTATAATTAATATTAACCATTTTAATTATATTTTACATTTATTATTAATCACACTAAGATGGGGCTGACCTGTACCCATAATAATTAGGGTTATAGGAAGGTCTGACTCTTGAACAATATATAGCAAAGTATCTGATACACCCACTAGTGCGCATCCACTAGGGGCACATCCATAGGGATGTCATATCTCTGGCTCACTGCATTAAATAGAAGAACCAGATCTTCACATGTTCACTTGTGCTTGTCCACAAGCACATCCAATCTACAGATATTCTTTCTCATTACCTCACACATGAGAATCATCTCAAGTCTTCTTGTCAACTCTGTTGCTTAGAGGAGGCTAACACATCATCTTCATTTATGTTTACATGACGATGCACCTAACACTTTGGGATTTCACACGTTCACCTTGTGCTCAGCCACAAGAACGTCTAACTCAACATATTGCCCTTCCCACTGGATAATCATCTGGAGTTCTTCTCAACTCTCTGAATGGAGGAGGTCATCTCTACGTTCTAGCTCTATCTCAGGCAGGAAACACGTACCTTTCTTAGGGGATTTCTCTAAGGTTTGTAAGCTGAGAGAAAGACTCACATAGCTGGAATGATCCAAATCTCACAGGTTTGTAAGCTGGATAATGTCTCACATAGTTGCAATCATAAAAAATAATAAGATAGGGTGAATTGAAAATATTTTAGGGTTGAAGTTAAAACTATGGATAGATAAAACAATGAGGTTATTAAGTCGACTCGAGACCACATAAATTAGGGTATAGGATAAAGAATGTTATTAAGAATCTACTTAAAGGAAAAAGAAGTTGAGAAGAATATCCTAGAAGTATTTCCTCATTGAATTAACAAGTCAAAAAGTTAAAACATAAACAAATGGCGTAAACATGATATGTCGAACCTTACCCTTGAAGAATATGGGTAGCCACATCAATGAGTTTGATGGAAGAGAATGGGGATTGAATATGTAGACCTTGGTTTTTCACCTATAACAAAAGATATTTTAAAAAGTAATTTAATGAGTAGTAAGAGTTCATAACATATACATAATAAATTTAATAACTGTGTCGACATTTTAAATCCCTCCCTAGTAATCGAGAAACAATATTAGAAAAAAATAATTATGAGTGTTTTGTTGATGTTACATTGAGGAGGAGAAGAAGGATCAGTCGACTTCTTGAGGAGAACATGAAGGATCAATCGACTTATTGAGGAAGAGAGAAAACTATGATTCAAAGGAGTGAATAGGAAGGATTGGCCAATTTCATGACGAGAGGAAGCTATGAGCAAAAGGAGTGAATAGGAAGGACACAAGGGCTTCACCTTATTGACCAATATCTGATCATGTTCATTCATAAAGAGGGTTTTTTAATTTTGAAAAATAAATTCAATATATTGTAGGTATTGGTGGGGGGATGTGGGGTCTGAAGGGGTTTATAAGTATTTCGGGGTACAAAAATGGGTATCTAGTAAAAGTAGGGGTTTCTTTTATTGGAATATGTATTGGAAGTGGGGTTCCAAAAAAGGATTTTAGGAGATATCTATTGAAACTAGGGGTATTAATTAATATCCCATGAACGAAGGAGCTATGTCATAGTTTCATTGAGTGAAGACCCTGTGAAGAAGGATTGGTCAATTTCTTGAAGAGAAGAGGAAACTATGAGTGGGAGGAGTGACAACCCTTAAAATTAAGGGCATCAACGTTTGCATGGAAATGTAGGAAAAAACTCAAGATAAATTGGGCTTTGGACTATGCATGCACCAACAAACATCGACAAACATTTAATATTAAGAAGTAATGTTAGACTTAATCCTATCATTATTTAACTGAGGAAAATTACTAATCATATGTCTTCTTTAAACTACAATTTTAGTGAACAATGTGGAGTTATAATTTTGGTGGAAAATATAGAAATATTCCAAAAAAAAAAAAANTAATAAAACATCAAACTTAAAACCTAAGCTAAAAAAATTAAAATCTAAGTAGAAAAAATATATCAATTTAATAAAACCTTTGCTTAAAACAATGAAACTGCTTAAAAGAGACTTCTGGATTACCATAATCCTTCTAGTGCAAAGAAGGAGAACTCATAAACATAAATTATAAAAGACCAAATAATTTTGTTCAACTTGGCACATAATCAAATCTACATATGCATATATGATATTCTTGTCAATGTCTTTCAATGTTTTATTTTCTCTTTCTATTCCTATTGTATGATGAATACTCTTTGTATAATATAATAACTTAATATATATTCTATAATAAAAACACTTTATAACATTTTTTTACATATAAGACCACTATTAAAAAAATCAACTTGGATCCCATGAATATTTTATAGCTTTAAATACATATCACATAAACTTGTATTTCCTCTTCAAATGACTCGAAAACATTAATTCTACTTGCAGCAAAACATATTTTGTTTTAATTTAGTTTTCCTTATACATATTGTTAATGTCTTCGAATATTCTTTTTATGCGTGCTATTGTAACTAAATTTTCTTTCACGGTCGAATAACAAAATATATATTTACATAAAATAGAAATATAGCACTTTTTAACATATAAATTAATTATTTAAAAATGGCTTATTTAAAAAATATCTAAATATCAACTTCGTGCTGTAAATAAAAAATAAAGTATATTTTCATTTTAGTTAGTTTTTTTTTATATAGAGTATTTAGATTTTTTTGGACAAAACTGTTGAAACCGACGTTTGCGGGAGTTCAAAGAGTCCAAAATCTGACAGTTCAAGTAACTGTGCGGGAGGTTAATGAAAAACCGAACAAATGTAATATTTATGTGGGTAGCATGTGGAGGCATATAGCAAGTCCAATTTTTTTATTTCTTATTGTTTAAATTATTGTGTAGTTTGACTTGCCAACTGTACTTTTTTTTTGGATGGATAGATGTAAGAGACACAAATTTTAATTTAATAAGTGCAGGAAATCGATGGAACAACCATTTTCAAAATAGTTGACTATGACTTCATGAGTGAGGAACATGTTTGAGTTAACTCAGAATTGGATTTAACAAGTGTCACAAGTGGAGTTCTGTCATTGGAAGCCCCTAAAAATCAAGCATTTCTAAAGCTAAGAATTTCCAAGGAGGGAAAAAAATTCAATGAAAATTCCTTGCCACAATGGGGATAAATACAACATTTTATGTGGGAGGCAGGATGCCACTTAATATGTTGGGAAACAATGAGTTATTTGTTGTGTGAGCACAAATGGTGTTAGGAAAATAATTCAGAACTATACATAGGTACTTTGGCTAAGGACTAAAGCTCGGTTCTTCGTTATGGAGTCATAGTCAGGCTTGGGGATGATCAGGACAAGTAAATTGGATGTTTTGCATCTACGGTTGGGTGGAACATGACTATTCCATTTGTTTCCATATTATTGGTACAAATATGTATTTTTATATGAATTATATTCATGTTTGTCTAATTATTTCTTGATGACTACAGGAATGATTGAGCACAAAAGTATGTACATTGCATATTTTAAAGTGGTTATTTTTCTTCATTTCAGATAACCACTATAGCCTCAGTCCAAGCACCTTCTATCCAGTGGAAGCAGTTCGACAAGATTGAAGAAAAGCATAAAGATTCCTTCTACACATAACCATATCATGTAGCCATACTGGTTACAAAGGTCCAACCCTTCCAACATCAGAATCTCAACAACCTTCCACAAGCCAAGCAATGCAACTTCTCCATCAAGGAAAATAACTCACAAAGATTCAAATTAAACAAACGTTTCCCCCTCTCCCTGAGTAACTCAATGTGATGGAGACCATTGCTTTGTAAGTAGGGAGGATTGATCCAATTGGATATCGATGGCCACCCACCTATTCCAACTGGCTCAAAATAGTCTCATGATAATTTACTATTTTTAGTAGTTTTTAGGTTCCTAAACTTTTGGGGCCATTTTGAGGGCCTAAATGACGTTTTTTCGTGATCGGGCACCTCAATGACATCCAAAGGCTCTTATTGAGCCCCCAAAATGAATATCTTCATCGATACATTTCCAACGATCTATCGTGCACCCCAAACAAAGATCATATGCCAAAGTTACGCCCCCGAGAAATTGATACACCAAACTACCCAAAACGGGGTACACAAAACTGTTTGTTTTTCACCTTCTGGGGTTAGGGTTTTGGATTTTCTTGATGTTAAAAGGGCCTTTGGAGCCTCATTGTAACAATTATTCTCTTGTGACTGAACATAGCCGTCACATTTCTTCTTAGAGTTAAGCTACCAATATTATTGCAATCTTGTTTCAGTCTGCATTTCACAGTTTCAACATATTCATCATTTAATAGAAGTATAGTTTACTTTATCGCTATTGTTATTCAATGTATCTCTATGTTAATATTATAAATCTGTTTTTTCATTTCATTCTGCTCATAAATCTGGATCAAGTTGAATGCTGAAAAATTATTCCTATATGAAAACAATATTGAATATATTATTGAAACAAGAAATACAAAAAAAAAAAAACATAATAAAAGTTGTAGAATGATTTAGTTGTAAAAAGTTTTATTTTATTGTGAAAAGAAAATAAAATAATCTATTTACTTTTCTTATATACAACACAGTTACATCAGTCTTTTCTTTAAAAATGATAGTTTCTATATGATGAATTTTTTGATATTATTGTGTTATCAAAGAAAAAAAAAATGTATCTTGAAATAGAATATATGTTACAGAAAGTAAGATATTATTTTGTTATTAAAGAAAAAAAAAATGTATCTTGAAATAGAATATATGTTACAGAAAGTAAAAATGTATTGTTAGAGTTAAACTGTAATATAACTTTATGACAAATATAGGGTTCCTACCTAGAGAATCATCATCATCTTATATTTATCTTTGAGGGAAAAAAAAAATCCATAAAATTTATACGAGAATCATGCAAATACTTTCCTTTACATAATGACAACAAAGTCAAGATTGTTAGAAAGTCAAGATTGTTATAAAAGTTCTAGGAATTATATATACATACACAGACACACACAAATAACCAAAATTTTAAACAAAATAAAAATATAGTCTAGTGAAAAACTATGGAAGCCATATGATATTAACATTAATATATAAAACCTTCTATGTGACACCAAATCGATGCTTCATCGACCCTAATGGAAGGGGGTACAACTTATTAATAAACAATAATAATATGAGAATGCTAGTCGTTGCAACAATGACTCTTTAGAGTCAAAATCATCTATAGTATTGACAACGAATCGATATTTGTTTAAAAACAATGTTTATTGAAACAGGAATTTGAGCGGCAGGGTAAGTCGAAGTTTTCATAGGAATAAATGCAGTGTGTTAAACAAATGTTATCTATAAATGATGTCTACAGTGTCATTACCAAAACCCTGTCATTACCAAAACCCTGTTTTGGTAATGAATAATTACTATTGAATAATATTACAAAGAGATTGAAACACATGTTATCTTGGTGTTAAGATAACCTTGTGTTTAATGGGGGTTGTATTTATTCAGACCCAAGAGCATTCCACAGTTTCGTAAACAAGTTGAAGTCTTAGCCTCTTGCATAAGCAAAGGAACCAAGTACCGGGTACCTAGATTATGATGTGGGTGCAAATATTAAAGATATCACGCTCCTTAAAGCATCAACCACCCGGTAAATCACCATATATAAGTTAGAATTCGTTACTACTAGATTTGGTGTGAAAATGGAACCCTAGGGTTATGAAAATATATTTCCTTACCTTTATAAACAAGTGGCGTTAAATCTACTTTGAAAAAGTCATTCATTCGAACCTTGGTAGCCCTATCATGGAATCTCTTGAAATTTAGTAAACATCAACCTCAACAGTTGAGTACCGTATATTTTGATACCTAGTAATGAAAGTCTAGGCACTGAAGGCGCCCAAGATATGTGCAAACCCTGCAGAGAAGTCATAGCTTCAACGATTGAATACATATGATAACTATATATATAAAAACATAAAGCATATCTATTGAAAACTTAGATGGTATTTCCATGGTAAGAACTGAAAGACCATCGATTATGCTTGACAACCAATCCTTTCACTCATTAGACAAAGCGACCTTGTGCAAATCACACAAAATGATTTAGTTGATGAGATAAAAAAAATACAATGAATATTTTCCTAAACTAAACAACTGCATAGATTAATAATGTTCACCAAAGTTACCCAATGATATCATTCTGGTGCTTCAATAGCTCTGTGTTAAAACTCCAAAAGGGAATTTGAAAACCTATGGCTGGTAAGTCGAGTATAGTTGCAAAACTTACCATTGGAAAGTAATAGAATGAAGGGATGGCGATCAACTCATAAAACAAAGAGATTAAAAAGTAAAGTACTTTTTAGGTGGAGCATTGTTAGTAATATTCATGGTGCCAACTACATGGCATACAGTTATGGTTAAACTCGAGCTTACACAGAGTTAAACATTTAATGAAGGAAAGTCGTAATATGGATTGATAGATACATTTACCCCGCTCACTGACAATTGTGGACTAGTTTCGTATCATGAATATTCGTAAGGATCTTGAGCCCGAGCGGGATAGGATCGTGGTGACAAGAATCCCTAAGGCCAAAGTCCAAGATAATGTCAAAGGTGGATAAACGATTTTAAAATTTATTGTAATGGTTGGGTTGTTATAACTTTTTCATAATAATTCTTCTTTTGTATTTGTTATATGTTCTATATAAACAAGTGTTGCATGGTAGCGTAGTCCCTGCCAGGTTGGGATGGGAGTAAATGCGACCCACTACAAACATGTGGCTAAAAAGTTGAAATACATGTGGTTTGCATGCAGAACATAGTATTCCTGAATTAGTTCTTCCTGAAAAATATAAAAAATTATCAACATTGGAAAGGTTGTTGGACACAAAAAAATTAGCATTACTGAAGTATTTATCTTTAAAACAAGGGCTCCTAGACAGAAAAGAAATTGAAATTTATGAAATTATAGGTTCCTCGATAGCATAAACTATACATACCAAAAATGTAATTTATAAAGTAGATTTTTAGTTTTATACATACGAAATATATACTTTTATAATGGATCGCGGGTTGTTGGGCTGAAAATTGGGCCTCTGATGTTCTCTGGCTTACAAATAGCACTGATTGTTCTGTGATACATAAATTGGGCCTCCGATGTTCTCTACGATATAGAAATTGAGGAGTGGAGTTGCAGACTATAGAAATTCATTAGAAATAAATAAATTATACATACGAAATATGTACTTGTATAAAGTAGATATTTAGTTTTATAGATACGAAATTTGTAATTTTATAAAGTATGGGGATGAGATTTTATAGAGCATGCATGGAGCCCTCATTGAATACGTAGCCAGTTTTTGGATCGCGAGTTCTCGGGTTGGCAAATTCAAAATTCGACCTCTAATGTTTTGTGTCCTACAAATAGCATCGATAGTTCCGCGATATACAAAATGAAAGGTGGAGTTGTAGACTATAGAAATTTACCAGAAATTAAAAATGCTTGTTATATAATAGAATAATAATAACGTCTGTTACACCAAATTAGTTTTCTTTAAAGCTAAGGGTTTTATTGGACCAAAAAATGATGGCATTGTCGAATTAGTTTTGTCTGCACACATTTTATAGAGCATGCACAAAGTGCTCATTCCATACTTAGTCAGTTTTTGGATCACGGGTTCTCGGGCTGACAGTTTCAAAAATGGGCCTCTCTTGTTTCATTCCCTACAAATAACATCGAGAGTTCCATGATATACAAATTGACAAGCAGGCTTGCGAACTATACAAATTTATTATAAAATAAGTAATGGTTGTTACATATCTATCGAAATTACATCAACATTTAAAGCATCAATGTCATTGAAGACCAAAAAATTAGCATACAATAGGAGACAAGAAATGTAGCATATCTGAATTAGTTTTCTTTGGAACAAACAAGAAGGTTCCTAGAAATCCAAAATTTAGTATACAATAGGGGCATTTTCGAATCAATTTTCTTTGGAATTTATCAAAAATTAATAATGTCTGTTACATGTTTTTGGAAATTTAAATGCATTTGTCATATAGACTGGGATTGGGGCTGTCGGGGACCATAAAAATAAATAAGTACAAGAATTAAGAACGTTGAAATAAGAAGTGTGCGACGGTAGAGAGAAAGACTTGAAAAGAAAAAATTGGAAGTTATGAGTCTTTCATTACAGTTTTCTATTTAAAGAGGACATAAATGGATTGATAAATAAAAGAAGATGGCAACATAGACTTAAACTGCATTGATAAACAAAACAAGATGACAGTATAGACTTACTATGAAGCCGATGCATTTTTGTTGTTGTCGTTGATGGGCAGTGGAGTTCTATTTACCAATTGTTGCCCTTCCTAGACGAGGTTGTCCATTCTCTGTTGGAACCATTCTTCGATGTAAATTTTCATGGGGGTTGTGTTGATTTCATCCTGGATTTCTATGTCGTAAATCTCGTTTTCTAATTTCCTTAGATCCTTTGAAATACTATGCAAACTCTATTCAATTTATTCATTGTGTGAGGCATAGTCCAATACTCAGCACTCGTGCTCATCTAGACAATGTTCAAGTATGTCGTAAAAATTTTTGAAAGACAACTCCTTTAAAATATCAACTTGTTCCTGGAAAGCTTCTTTGGTGAGTGACAAGGATTTGAGAATTAAGTTAGGATCTTGAACCTCGTTGGTAGTTCCGGCTTAGTCCATCTGGACCAGGCTTGTGAATAAATGTTCCTTTTCTGATATGACTTGTTTACATGATTTGACAATGAGCTACAGGCTGTGAAGTTTCTTTTTCTAGCATGCTTTTACTTTTTTGGTGCGCTTTGGGGAGGTGTGTTTCTAATGTATTCTTTTCAGTTCCCATGTGTTGACGACATAGTTGGCAAAAGGGTCCAGTACCTAATCACATAAAATATGTTCATTTTTAAAATTCGCCTCCAAGTGTTCCAACAAATCATTGGCCTTCTTTCCGAAGGAAACTAAATTTTGCGATGTTTCCCAGTCTTCATTAACTAGCTGCATTATTTTGTTGATGTTATTCTCTATAAGGGCTCTAGAGAATGCAAGGAGGGTAGCAAATACTTTCATCTTCACTGTAGTGGTAGAAGGCACGATTTTTTCTAAAGGACTGGAAAATTATGTTGTTGCAATGAAAGCCTGCTCAAATTCGTTGAGGCGGTGTGTCAGATTGGCATGATCCGTCTCCATTACATGAATGGAATCACGAAGAATGTCACCGAATACCTGGTGAAATGAGAAGATTTGGGATGACGATATCTCGCTAAAGTCAATCTCTGTGCGAGATTTCCCTTTCCTATTTGTTACACCTCTCTTTTCAATGACCATAATTTTAGATTGGCTCTCAAAAATAATGCCCTGGATTACGAAGGATTCATCTATGTCAAAAAAATCGGTCTTAGCTATTTCCACCGCGGATGACCCAATTTTCTGCATGTGTTTAGCTTCAATTTCAAGTTGCAGTTTTCCACTTTCAATTTCGGGTTCCTCCGCCTGCCCTGCATTGTTTTTTCTCTTCTTCACCAGTGGAATTTTGTTAGAACTATCAATATTTATGTAAGGATGGTTCTTATCTCCTCCTTCTTTCGAAGATTTTTGGGTTGCTTTCTTATTGGGGTGGCCCATCGAAGCGATGCTCCGTGATGTCGTGATCTTGGGAGTGCTGGCAGGGGACTAGGTACTCTTCTCACTAGATATTTTTCCTTGTTGTTTGTACAATTCAAACCTTCTTTGCAATGTCTCTGTGTCGCAATCGACAGAAGAAGGATTGTTGTCAACAATGTCCCTGTCTTGGGTCAGGTGTCTATGGATAAAAGAGGTGTTAAATCCAACACCCAGTAAATGTTCTCGATAAATGCCATTAGGGTCGAACCCTTTTATCTTTTTAGTGTATGTTAGGTTCAATTTCTTGAAATGGGCGACAAACTGGTCAATCTTGTTGATTTTCCCTCACACAAAGTCTCCAAATTTCCAGGGAAGAGGAATGAACTATTTTTTTTTGTTGTCATGGAAAAAATGCGACCAGTGGTTGTATTTCCTTGCTATTTATGCAACAAACATCTTGTCCATGATGTGGTATGGAAGGAAGGCAGGATTTTCCTTAGAGTATAAAGCCTCTCCAAGTAGAGCCTTATAAAACATAAGTTTAAATAGAGAAATGATATCCTAACTTCTTTACAATTCATTATTCAGCATATAACCATTCATTATTCAACATATAACCATGTTTAGCATAATTAAAAATTTATGAGCAGGATGATAATAAACCACATATTCAGCATATTTAGTAGCATGATAATAAAACACATAACATAGCATAATAATGAAAATACATACCTCCAACTGATGCTATTGATGTTCTCCAACTCTGCTTGAAGCTCTGCCAAAAATGGACTAACCCCCCAACCAGCTAGGAACAACCTATCTGGCCCCCTAGCTCTAGGATTCCTTACAGTTTCCCGGCCCCTGAGCCCAAAATTTCGAGCAACAGGTGCTCCTCTGTGACAGTCCTCCAACAAGCTCCTCAAGCAAAACTAGTAATACAATCCTCCAGCAAGCTCCTCAAGCAAAACCAATAATACAGTCCTCCCATATGAAAATAATGCTCCAAAACAAAATTCCCCCTCTTCTTGAGTGTTTCCCCCTTTCATAAATGGGTCAGTCTACTAATACAAAATAATAATTAAAAATTTATTAATATCACCAGAATAAAATTTAATAATTTATTAAACTAATATTCATTAAACAAATATTTAATCATGAAATTAATTAACTAAATAATTAAACTAATATTGATTAAATAAATATTTAATTAATTAAGTATGGTTGTTACATACACCCACCCTTTAGGAAACTTCATCCTGAAGTTAAAGTATTTTATGATACAAGGGAAAAGACACATGGTTCACACATTCATATCCAATAAACAACATTATCAGTAAGTAAGCCAAGAAAACTCATACATACTAGTGTACATGTGCAAGAAATGCATGTGTAGCTAGTACATACAAGTCTCGTGCATGTACTAATAACAATAACTATCACCTCTATAGTAATTTCTATATGCATCCAATCCAATCAACAAGACTATTAATTTTATAAAAGATAATAAACAAATCAAACGTTTGTGGACTCCCTTAATTACAATAATCTAGATCAACAATTTTATTTAGACAATTTTAGTTTAGTTAAGTAATTATGAATATGCATATATACACATTTTCTTTTCAGAAGGAAAAACAATAAATTCCACCATAAGGTAAATCTCCATACACTCTCAACTATTTCTATTCATTATTCCTCCCTAACTTACTTCCATCTTCCATTCCTATCCTTCCTCTGCTAGACTATCTTGGAGTGTTAACTATATTGACCTAACTCCAAATAGAACCCGTAAGCGGAAGTGTCACTATCTTGACCAAGCTTCCCCAACAGGCAACTGACAATCATCATCACACGTCTAGGGGAGCGTGAGCTAACAATGTCCTTCCATGACTCCCGGTTTTGGAGGATACACGGTGGGAAATTCCTTCACCCCTCCTAACAAGACTAGGGTCCACACCCTACAATGGAATATACAGTGGCACCGTGTTGCTAGGAATTTTGTCATCGTTTATTCAGTTTTTGGGCAGTCTCACCACCTGAAATCTTACACTGGTCCACATATCATAGCAATGCATTAAAACCAATATAATTTCACAAGAAAAGATTCATACCATATTGTTTCTCAGTCAATAGTCATGACATCCACTTTCATTACCATTATCCCTTGGCTATTTCATAGCCCAATGACCTGCAGATTAGTCTATAACACAAACTTGTACATGTCTATGCATTATCATCATGTAATTGCATACAACCATAATCTCAATTCGGTATCCACGTACCAACAAATTTAACATCAAAGTTTTCATGTTAGAAATAGATCTCATAAAATCCATAATTCAATTGACGTTACTCGTTCATAGAATTTTCATTTACATAATAGATCGCATCATATCCCTCATCATTCAAATAACATTTAAACATTCATAGAATTTACATTCTCATAATAGATCGCATCATATCCATCATCATTTAAATAGCATTTAAACATTCATAGAATTTGCATTCTCATAATAGATCGCATTATATCCATCATCATTCAAATAACATTTAAACATTAGAAAATGTTCGTACATCTTAAAAGTTCAAGTGTACCATTAATAGTTTCACTGTGAATAGAAAATAAAGGTGATTAGGCATCAGGTAATCCTAGTTGTGTAAGTCAAAAGGTGGTGTTAAATACACCCAACCTACGAGAAACATATTCTCGAGGTGGTAAAAAACGTGAGGGATAATCATGTCGTAATGTCTCGACATCCTCCCAAGTAGCATATCCTAGAATATATTTGTCCCACTGGACCTTAACTTGGTCTACCAGACAGTTACTGAGTTGTTGGACTCTACGGTCCAATATGCGTAATGGTTCTACCATGAGGGTTCCCACATCTGATACCTGCAATTCCTTCCAATTTAGTTTATGTGATTCGTCAGCAACATAATGACATAGAACAGATACATGAAAAACATTATGAGTTTTATGCAAGTTGGGTGGCAGTACAAGACGATAGACAATGGGTCCAATTTTCTCTTGGATTTTGAACAGTCCTATAAATCGAGGTGACAACTTTGTCCCCTTCCTGAACTGAATGGTACTCTTATTAGCCCTGATACGAATGAAAACCTGATTTCCCACTTTATAACTTTGGTCAGTCCTATGTGCATCTGCATAACGTTTATGTCTATCATGTTCTTCCTTTAGTCTCTACCTAATCTGAATCACATGTTCCTCCATCTCTTGAATCAATTCTGGCCCAACTATTACTCGGTCTTCTAATCTTTCCCAACTCAATGGTGTTTTGCATGGCCTTCCATATAGAGCTTCATAGGGTGGCATTTTGATGGAGCTATGAAAACTGTTATTGTAGGCGAACTCTACCAAAGGTAGGTACTTCTCCCAATGGGTTTGATTATCCATAACATACATCCTAAGCATGTCTTCCATAACCTGATTTACTCTCTCGGTTTTCCCATCTGTTTCAGGATGATAAGTTGTTCTTAAGTTCAATTGAGTCCCCAACGCTGACTGCAAACTTTTCTAAAACCTAGAAGTGAATCTGGAGTCCCTATCTAAAATGATTTTCTTAGGTATCCCATGCAAACGGATGACCTCACTTACAAACACGCGTGCCACATCAGTGACATCGTAAGTGTCTCTAACCGGAATAAAATGAGCACTCTTGGTTAACTTATAAACTATTACAAGAATGGCATTGTGTCTATGATATGTGAGTGGAAATCCCACAACACAATCCATAGAAATGACTTCCCGCTTGGACATAGGAACATCATGTGGTTGTAGGAGTCCTGCCGGGTGATGGTGGTCGAATTTCATTTGTTGACACTCTAATAACTTAGCGATGAAATGGAATACATCGTGCTTCATGCCTACCCAGAAGAAGAGCTTCCTCATGTATTCTTACATTTTCTTCACACCTGGATGTGCACAATAAAGGGCTCTATGGGATTTCTTCAGTATGATGCTTCGAATATCCCCACTTTCAGGGATGTACATCCTTCCTTGATATCTTAATAGTTCATCTTCTTCTAGGATATATCCATCATACTTTGGACCTAACTTCCTCCCACTCTCGAGGTTTGAAGTAACCCTTAAATACCAACTGTCTCCAAGGAGTTGCGTCAACACATGTTCCCTCAGATTGACTTTTAAAGGTACGAAGGAGAAGACACGTGGTCTCCTACTCAAGGCATTTGCGACCACATTTTCTTTTCCCTTGATAAATGAAATACCAAAATCATACTCACTCATAAACTCACTCCATCGCCTTTGCATGGCATTCAGATCCCTTTGAGTGAAGAGATGTTTTAAATTTTGATGGTCCATTTTGAGCTCAAAGTTTCTCCCTACTAGATAGTGCCTCCAAAGTTCCAGAACTAGCATTACAACTGCCAACANTATAGCTCCTCATGTCTCTTCAACTTCCTTGACGCATAAGCTATCACTCCTCCATCCTACATTAGCACGGCCCCCAACCCTTGCTTCGAGGCATCCGTGCAGACTGTGAAGTCCTTTTCCATATCCGACACTCGTAGAATTGGTGCACTAGTTAGTAACTTCTTAAGCTTGATGAATGAACTATCACATTCTTCTTTCCATTCATACCTAACCCCCTTGCACTATAAAGTGGTGATGGGTTTCGCTATTTTGGATAACCCTTCCACAAATATCCGATAATAACCTGCTAGCCCCATGAAGCTTCTTACCTCATGAGCATTTTTCAGCACTGGCCATTCCATAATGGCCTTTACCTTTCCTGGGTCCACAGAGATTCCTTCACCAGATATGATCTAAATAGTGAATTTCTTTCTGGAAGAAGGAATACTTCGACAACTTCCCATACAATTTTTTCTCTCTAAGGTAGGAAAACACCACTAGCAAGTGTTCCTCATGCTCTCTTTCGTTCTTGGAATAGATGAGGATATCATCTAAAAAGACTTGTACAAATCGGTCTAAGTACTTTCGGAATACACCATTCATGAGGCTCATGAATATTGTTGGCGCATTGGTTAATCTGAAAGGTACTACAACGAACTAGTAATGCCCAAACCGAGTTCGAAAGGCAGTTTTAGGAATATCACCTTCCTTAATCCTTAACTGGTGATACCCTGATTGCATATCAATTTTTGAGAATATTGTTGCTCCTTTCATTTGATCGAAGAGATCATCTATTTGTGGCATTGGGTACCTATTTTTCACTGTAGCACGATTCAATTCCCTGTAATCTATAAACAGTTGTAAGGAACCATCCTTCTTCTTCACAAAAATTACTAGTGCACCCCAAGGTGAGACACTGGGCCTTACTAGCCCTAAGTCGAGTAGCTCTTTCAACTGCATCTATAACTCACAAATTTATGGCACTGTCATCTTATACGGAGTCTTGGAAATTGGTTATGCACTAGGTTTTATCTCAATAGTAAAATCAAGCTCCCTCTCAGGAGGTAACCCCGACAACTCGTTCGGAAAAACATCATTAAATTCTGACAACACAAGGTATTGATCCAAGGAGGGTCCTTTCCTTTCATTCACTGCTTCCACTACATATAGTTGACACCCCTGCCTCATGCACCTCTTAACCTTCATAGTTGATATAAAGTGTAGAGACACCTTTCTCCGTACACCGTGGATCTTTACTAGCCTTCCTTCATTGTCAACACAATGCACCTTTTTTGTGAAACAATCTACCATAGCTCAATGGGATTCTAACCAATCCATTCCAATGATTAGGTCATACGTCCCCAGAGTAGTGATGTATACCTTCAACCTGGTATTACACACTCCCAGGTCTACTAGACAATTATCAATGCTAGTTCCTACCGCTTTTTTTTACCCCAAAGCCATCTCAACTTGTTTAAAGTCGTCGTGCTCATAGGCTGCCAACCCACTCTTTTCTAATGCAGAAGATGAAATGAAACTATCTGTAGCACTAGAAACAAATAAAATTTTAACATTTATATGATTTAGTGTACCTGATGACTCCACCAACATGGATTGATGTTCTTCTTAGAGATTATTAACTACTGCATAAATCTGGTGGCTACTGCTTTCTCTTCCAATCGAGGCCTTTCCTTCTCTGTGCACAAATCCTTCTTACAACTCTGGGCAGTCACGCTGGTAATGGGGTCCTCCACATCCACAACATGTAACATGATATGGAACCTGTGCACTGCTCTGTGACGGTCTCTGAAATGAGTTCCTTCCCTTGGAACCCCTGCCCCTACTAGTTGCTCCTTGAGAAGGTTGTGGACCTGCCTGCATCGTTGGTGATGAACGGGATGCTGCACTCGTTCCCATTGAAATACCTGTGGAAACTGTCCTTGGAGAAACTCTATTACCATAAGGAGGTGGCCTAGAGATCCCTCCCCTGGAGAAGGTCCTAGGGGCCTTCCCCACAAATCTAGGATGATGTGGAAAGTTTGATCTCATACCTCCATTTAATTTCATGTGTTCCTCAGCATAACGCACATTTTCAACTACTTCCGCTACTGAAGATGGTTTCCACATCTGCACCATGGCCCTTATCTTAGGGTTTAACCCATAGGCAAAGTGTTTTTCCTGTCGTTGATCATTATCCATGTATGAAACATATTGCACCAACTCCATGAACTTGATCTCATACTCTTCCACGATCCTGTTCCCCTGTACTCAGGGGTGATTTTAAGAACCCCCCCTAGATTTATATGTATAATAAATGGGCAAATCCCCATGATACATAGGAAAAATTGAAGGCTATTTTATCAATAATATAAAATGTATATATAATTTTTTGGCGAATATTTTAGTCAATTATATAATCTTGTAAAATATTGGTGAATAT
>SNQJ01S0053068.1:66838-87135 GCA_010110895.2 Picea sitchensis
TTGTTTTTTGAGTGTGCCTTATATCTATCAGGAGGGTTAGCAGATTTGTGTCCAATGGAAAGAGAAGAGTTCAAAGCTAAAAGCATGAAAATTTTTATAGACTATGATGTTGCATATCACATCATTCCTATGCTAAAGTTTCAACATTTTACTATAGGATGCAAACCCAATTTGCAACTACATGTATATGAATAATAGTATGATAGCAATAAAGGAGAAATTTCAAATCTAGAAGGTATCAACAACAGTTATGATAACCCTCTTCGGGAATGTACAAGCAGGTCTTGTAGTAACCTAGCGAAATTATTTGTTGTGCATAATTATTTGTTGTGGAAATAACCTAGCGAAATTAGTTAAAAATAAAAAATAAATTGGTTTGTGTGTTGGGTTTAGAGAAATTTTACATCATGCATGGACTAGGATCTTGAGGAGGGCCACACATGTCATTTTTCATGCATATATTTTGGTCACCTTTCTATATTTGGTATATTATCTTGGAAGGTGCACATGTGGAGACATTCCACTTGTTATTTTGAGAGTTAACCATTTTTTTCTTTATGGAGCTCTCCATCTAGTTGGTACTTTTCACATTCATCCATGGAGTTGGTTTCCTTGGTATTCACCCATGTGGATTGGTTGCATGCATCTTGTGGACCACTTGTTATTTTTTTGTTATGGAACATTCTCCTAGGAGCATTATTATATGGATAATTGTTTTCTCACTTATGCCTCTTGGTGGACTCACTTACTAAGCTCTTCTAGGTGGACCTTGGAGCACATCTTTTCATGTTAAAGATATTTTTTTATATTCTGCATGCATGCACCTTGGAAGGTGCTATCTATGTGGACCTATAGCATCTTGACTTGGTTATATTGCCTATTTTTGGTGGTGTGCCCTCTCTTGGAGATATGTAATGTATTTTCATTCCTATTTTTGGATGAGGGTGAGCTCTGTTGGAGAGGCTAGCATCCACATATCTTGACATGGACAACCATCGATTGAGGATGTATCTAACTACTACATTATTTTATTATTGTTGAACTTGTCGTGGAGTTAGTTAAGAAAATACCTTATTTTATTATAAGAGAGACTTAGCTCACTCTATATAATGGAGCTTTCTCTCCATTTCATCAGTGATGGTGGTTAGGAATTTGGGATTGAGGAGCTCTCCCCTTGGGCTACATTGTACATCATATTCACAAACTTTATGAAAGATTGGAGGGATAGCATCTATCTTATGTGAGGCTTTCATGTGTGCAACTTATTTTTCATATGTTGTTTATTGTTGTAGGAAATCCCTGTAACTTTTATGGAGGCCTAATAATGAAGTATCTATCATTTGGATGGTGTAATGTGAGGATACAATCCCTCTTATGATTATTGATGTTATATTTATCTTGCACCTATCAAAATTAGCAGTTGTTATAATTTATGTAACATCACCCCATAACTAAGTTAATGAGTGGCAACCCTAGCTCTCCAAGGTTAATTTTCTATAATAATTTTCAGCAAGCTAAGGTTCTTTTGTGGAAAATGAGCTCTCATTTACCTTACATATTCATGCACTTGCCCTCTTATATATAAGTTTATTTGACTCCATTCTGCCCACAATGTGATTAGGCACTGGTCTTAGGGATTCACCGCCATCTTACTTTCCTTAGTCCATTCACTTTTCCACTATTTCTACAACATTTATTTTTATAGGGATTACTCTTCAATAATAGCCTTGTGCCTCCATTCCATAGCATTAGAAATTCTAATTAGGGAAACCCCACCCCTTGAGTTGGAGAAAAGCAAACCAAAAGTGACAGGAAGAGCTACTGAGGTAACAATGGTTAGCCTTCCTGCATTGCACAAGACTGGCTCCTTGATTCTTGGGACTTTACATCATATTGGAGGCTAGATTTTGTTGTAACACAACCTTTGACAGTTCTCCAACAACCAACTTCCCTACAAACAGGTCCGATGTTCTGTTTCATAGTTACCAAATGGAAAATGCTTGAGATAAAAGAGATAAGAAAGATAAATAATTCTGAGAAATACATCAAGAATTTTTTTATGTATGGAAAAATATGGGGAGATAGAATATATCTATAGAAATGGTATTTACTCTTGAAATTCCATAATAGAACTACATAGTACAAAGCAAACAGAAAACAACAAATTTCAAAACAAACAACAAACAACAACATTTATGATGTTACATACCTGTAGGCTGTAAGTAAACTTTGATGAAGTGACTGCCCCTCAAATCCTCAATATAGTCTTGCTTCTTCATTCCAAGCTTCTATCCAAGAACCAAAGTCCTTACAAATTGTATGAACCCCCACTGAAGCTATGAAACAATAAACACTCTCATTGCTCATTCTCAACAATTGCAAATTTGTAGGTAGAGGAAAGATTGTGTGTTGGAAGGGGGGACGGATTTCTTATAGATTTCAGATGGTGTTTAAGGTTTCACCAAGTGGCATTAACACTAAATAATAGGTATTTTGGGGATCTGCACATGGTGGGTGCCTCAATTCTATGGGGTCTGTCCCCCTTTTGCAGGATCTGTTATCGTTTTATGGGATCTGTTTCCATCCTTGTGGGATCCCTTTCCCAGGTGAATCTATGACTGATCTTGTTCGCTCCAGATCCAAAAAGGGGATTTCAAATCCGGTAACATATCTTGGAACATAGTTAATTGTCTTACAAAAGTCTACAAAGAAACATAAGACTTTCAAAGAGTGATGATGCACCTCCTCAATAATGGCCTAGAGAGTGAAAATTTCGTCGGTGGTTCAGTACTCTCACCGGAAACCTGCTTGTCCTCTGTTTCCAAGGTTCCTTCTCTCTATCTGGTCAAAAAGCCACATATGAAGCACTGACACATAGAACTTAGGGAAAGTGTGTACAATCATGATGATCATGTAATTATTAGGGGTCTGATGTATTCCCTGATTTGAAGATGGGGTGGAAAATATGGTGGGATCAAGAGGGAGGAAAACCTAAACAAGCCACCTGATTAAATATATCAGAAATGTAACAATGTAAAGAGTCAATACCATGCTTTACCCATGACAAAATTAACATTAAATTTTATGAGCATATATTTTAGCCTTATCCTAGCATAGCTTATGAGACTTCAAATTCTTATTACATTTGTTCATTTGAAAGTTTTTGAAAACTATTATTTTCACTAATTGAAAAAATACATATATTTAGGTAACCACATGCTCCAATCCATTTGTAAGCATCAGAAGGAGTTAGAACTTCATTTGATTTTAATAAAAGGTACAGATTGATACAATGGACTGAATGCAAATAATTTCAATTGAGTTAGTATTTTGTTCTCTCTCCTTTTTTGGAAATGTTGCTTATGGTAACTTACATCTGTGCTTTGACTAAGTGGCTCCACTATAAGGAGCGTTGCTATGCCAAAATGAAAATGTGGCTAATTCATAATAGAAAGAACAATTGTTCCTGTGGATGGCAACTATATATTCTTGTATATGAGAGTCGCCACAGTGAACTTGTTAGCTCCTACTTGCAATTTTCAGCTCCTAAGAACATTGTAGAGTTTCTTCAACAGGTTACCTTTGGGAAAGATCACTACTACTTTGCATAGATTTGCAAGTCTACAGACATTGGCTGCATTTGTAAAGAAACCAGTTGGAAAATTCTCTATCAAAGATACTTCTCTGAATGCGAAGTTGTTTGCTTTGTCTCGAGGATGGGGTGGAAAAGAAGAAGGCCTTGGGTTGTTATCATGCTCTACTAAAATTGGCCCTGACCTTGACCCTGTTGCATATCATCTAGGTTATGCCCTTCATTTTGAATTTATTGTTGATGAATCTGTTCAAAAGGGAGATTCTGAAGTGGAACTGTTAAGAGACCTAGGGTTGTAAGTTATTCATATACCTGAGTTGAGTATGCACTCAGAAAGCGATCTCCAGCTTTTGAAGCATTCAGTAAATGAATACAAGGTCCCTGTTGGCCTTAGATTTTCTTTACTAAGAAGGTTACACTTTGCAAGAGCCTTTTCACACCTAGACACCCAGTGGCAATACATTTGTATTTGTCTTTGGCTTTTACAGTGCTAGTGCAAGCAATTCCTGAAGATATTCGTATTTTGGTAATTCTAGCATTGAGGGCTCTATATCAGAACAGATCTTGTTAGTCAACGGTTTTAAATATCATTACATCAGGAGCCTATTTTTGGGGCACAGAATTAATTGTTTTTTACAAAGATAGAAAATTTGATTCTATCATCGTCAAAGTACATCTACAAGCCTTGGAAGGATATCTGCACACATCAGAGGTCGAGAAAGATGAAGACTCTTAAAGGATATGAGATTGATCTTAATTTAGGATCATCTTTTATTATTTTGGATCTAATTTGACTATCTATTTTTAGAATATTTGAAACATCTTTTTAGGATCTAAAACTACTTAGTAAAGGCTATAAAGCCTGGGAATTCAGCCTGAGAAAGGGTTCAGTTTTGGATACAGGAATGCCTGGGAATTCAGCCTGAGAAAGGGTTTAGCCTGAGAAAGGGTTGTTAGCATACTGATCTATCAACCATAGATATGCCACCACAGAGAGAGAACCAAAGGATGAGCCCTTACCACTGATCACACAAGCGATAAAAGAATCTCATCCAGTCCAAAATACTCAAGCAACCTAATGGAAGTTCCATCTCCATGTTATAGGATAAATCCGTAGGTGCAGACACTAACCGATCTCCCTAGATCCACCTGGTATCTAGAACAAAACATGACAGAATAATACACTTTCCCTAGATCTAGCCTATTGAATGAACTAAGCATTGTTGCAGTAGGTGGATAGTTATAGGTCATGGATTGAGGATGGTAGACTATCAAATTATTCCCCAATTTTCTTACAATTGAAAATAATAGCAAGAAGCCAAGGAATCCCTTCAAATTGAATTTGAATTGGATAGATGAGGAAGAATTCCAAGAGAACGTGAGGCAAAATTGGAGGTTACACATTTTTCTAAACTATTGAAGAAGTTATTTCTAGGGTCTCTATTGGCACATCAATCAAGTTTCACTAACAAGTATGCCAAAACAATCATATTGATACAGAAGTCTCCGATTGAAAAAATATGGATATCTTCTCAAAAATCAGGAATTACACTTAGAACATATATCATTACCCTCTTCCTAATATTCTAGGTAGTGTCTCTAATACAGATGTAGAGTACAGTCCATACAGAAATGCCGAAATGAGTTGTTGTGGATATGATTTTGTTAACAATGGGATTTGTCCCAGATTTTTTGACAATGTTGACTTGAATCCATTCAAAACAGAGGGGCGTTGAGGGAGGGCAGTGAGTATAGCGGTTGTTTTGGTGTTGATGAAGAAGATGTTGTTGGAATAGTTGGTGGGATTGACATTTATAGAAAATCTAAGTAGAGTCTTGATGGTTTATTCATTCCATATTTGATTCATTTTGTTGATAACTTAAATGCTGAGTGTTACATCAAAATCTAGCACCAATAAAAGTGTAAAGTCAATATTGGTGCATGCAATCATTGGTGCATGAGAGTATTATACAAGTTCTTCTCTCTGGAGAAGAACTTGGTGATTGATGGATTTGACAATGAAGTACATTGTCTTGAAATTGACATAGAAGAAAGGATCAATGAGAAAATTGTTGAAATTTTGCTAGGATGAAGACCCCATGCATCCAATTTTCAAGAATAAAGAAAATTGAAGTAAGTGAAGGAAAAATGATCTTTAAGTTTTTTCTTTTGAGACTTAGTTGTATTTGTTGCTACAAAATTATGCATAATTTCATGAAATTTCTCTTGTAAAATCTCATGATTTCTCATTTAGGTATCCATTTACCTAGGTTTGAGCTCACCTAGGTTTCTTTAAGCTTCCAATAGTGAGATGGAGTAAGGATATGCTATTTTTCACCTTTTGCATTTTGTCTTTTTCCATGCTATTGAAAATTACTCTTTACCACACCAATAAGATGGTTTCTATCTTATGATTTCAGAGTTCTTAGTGCTTGTGTCCATTTGATATTTATGAGGCCATGAAGTGATGTTCTACGGTGACAAATTACTGTCCAAATTCTCACAGCCATAATAGATTCAAAACACCTTTCATGCATTTCTTTTTCCAGGAAGTAAGTTGGAGACAGATTCACAGGACGGGAGGAACTACTTTGCACTTATAATGTTGGAGACTTGTAGTAGATAAATGAGAACAAATATAGAAATATTTATTGAGCAAGGGCAAGAAAAGACACCACCGATTGTAGAGATATAAAGGATCTAAATAGAAGAGTTGGATATCTTCCCAAGGAATATGATCCAATGGAATTGCTACCAATTCTATTGATAACGCATTTAGCCTACTGGAGATGAGACATTCTTGCTCCTTGTCTCTTGATTTGTTTTGAATTTGCTGCAAACACCTTAACCATTCCCAGACTAAATAAGAAACTACTCATGTCACCACCAAAGGTGAAACATTAGCCTGAGCCATTCCTCGGGGCTCCGCTCTCACTTTGGTCTATCCCACCCAAATGGCATGTTAAAAATGCTTGAGGCCAGGTGCAATTCCTAGGTGAATTTGGTAGAATAAACATGCCTCAGACTTGACATCTAAGATGAAGGAAGTCCATATTATGAGGAGCAGCCCCTCAGGGTGTGTTTTGGAAGCACTGCCAAAACAAAGCTGAGAGACTCAATTATGTGATTGGTGACCCACATAATAACTTGACATGTGGAAGTGGAAATGGCAGATATGATAACTTTCCTTTATAAAATGATTGCAAAATGAACAAAAATATTTTCCAACCATTTATGAGAATAGCCTTGCTTCCCAAGAGGGTGCTTCTTTGAACATATTAGTTTGTAATTAATGAGTTGATTTGGACTCATGTACATGAGCATAGTCCTCCATCCACGGTGTGTTGGGGTTCTGATTGAATTAAATAGTAGTGAAACCTCTAGGGATATTAATCATTTCTATTTGTGTTAATATTTTGAATCCTCTATCATTTATAAATATGTTAATTAATCATTGAATGCATACATTATTTGAATCTAAATATGTTTCTAAACTTACAATGCAAGCAAATCTAAGTTCAAACTACCCAATTTGCCGAAGTTTTCCATATACAGAATTAAATAACCCAGGAGGTATGTCCCATTTGCACACCTTGAATATATGAAAAATCTCCTAAAGCAACATGATGCAAATCAACTTTGGAAGATATCTACAAATATGAGTTGCTAACCTTCTCGATAAAGGGATTAAAGTTGCTAACAAATATGAAGATCACAATAGGACCATCAGGTAAGGCCTTGACATCCTGCAACATGAATGCATGTAGAGGACATGAAAGAGATACCCAACAATGGTAACTCTGTGGCTGAATTGTACCAGAAAATCATCAAGGTACTAACATTACAAGTAAAATTTGAATTTGAATTTTTTATGAGATGCAATAAAGCGCTACATGCGCCGTTGAAATGAGGAAACTGCCTTGTAATATATGCATGAGAAATTGCACGAGCACTCATGAACAACAACTGGTAACCATTATCATGTAGTGGCAATTTAGATTTAGTGACATGCCTTACGATGGTAGCAATATCTCAGACAACAACTGCGATTGGCAATTTTAGTTGATAGTGCACCCAAGCATAAAAGAGGTTTAGAGACACTATCCAACATAGATTCACTAATTTTTCTATACAAATATTGGGATTGAAGAACCATGGGAGAAAATGTTACAAACAGGAAATTGAAGTTGAAAATGCGGTTGAGAAGGAAATAGCCAGAGGTCATCAGAATTTATACAATGTTGCAAAAACGTTTAACATAGAAATACGAGATACTCCAACAAGTTTTGGAATAGTAGTGTTTGAAAAGTGCAAGTAAATCAATGAGAGCTCTTGGCAAATTTCAAAAAAAGTCCTAATGAGGTGAGGAGATAGTGCACACTAAAAGGAATAAACTTCAATTACAAAATTAAAACCCTAGATGCGACACCTTCAAGTTTCATACACTCGAACCTTGAACATCTTGGGCTCCACAGGACCACCAGGCTAATAATAAATTCTAGTTTCTAACTTTCTTCTCCTCTGAACAGGTGGCTCCACCACTAGCATCTCTTGCCATTTTTTATTTTCCGTTGAGGGGAAATAAGCACGGAAATTCAATATATGTAAACCGGTCCTTGGCGATTTAGAGATTTTTTTGGATGGTCACTAGATAGTAGATTTTGTAGTTCTCACGAATGAACTAGAAAAGTAACAAAGCTATGATTTTAACTTGATGCCATACAATTTATACCACGTGGGAGGGCCAAAATGTAGCTACCGAGTTCCCATACCACAAATCTGGGCGAAGTAAACCATAAACCTCGATTTTACCAAAAGAAGAAGCTATTAGAAATTCCCATACTTCTAGAAATTTGGCTAATGGAAGCTTTTCCCTCCAAATTTTCAGGGGTGAAATATAATTTGTTTTCCTCTATCTCTCCACAAAACAAAAGACCCCAACCACAGTACCACGATTTTCTAAAATAAATTCTGAATCTTTAAAAAATCACTTTAATACAAAATATTCACCCAATAAAAAATTGGAAGACCCTAAATTTCGCCCATGAGCAAAATTCCGCCCCTAAAATCATCTATGGAAGGATGAAAACCTATGTACAAACACATGGATTTGAAGTATGGAAATCAATAGTAGATGCAGAAGCCTACCACTCCAGCAGGATAAAGAGACAAAAAAAACTCAATGAAAACAATTCAAGGGCTATGAATTCTATTTTGAATGGCCTAGTTAATATAGTATGTCAAGGTTATGCATTGTGACTCTGCAAAGGGGACATGGGACAAAATTCAGAATTTGTATGAAGGAGACACCAAAGTCAAAGACCAGCTTTAAACTTTACAAGGTCAATTTAAACAGAAGATGAAGGAAGATGGGGACATTACAACTTACTTTCTGCGATTTGATGAAATAGTGCGTATTAGAGGTTTGGGAGAAGAAATTAAAGAACCAATCATTATTTAAAACTGTACTAAGGTCTCTACTAATCTTGATTTGATTCTAATATATCAACCCTAGAAGAAAGATTAGATCTTGATACATTGAGCATGAATGAGTTACATGTGAGTCCTTTGCTTATGAAATGAGAACATAATGGGATGTCCATTCAAAGAAGGAAGCATATTTCAAGGCATGAAGAAGAAAAAAAAGAAGAAATCAAAAGACTAAAAAACCCTTGGAGCGATGATTCATAGGTAGATGAAGAAATTTCCAACTTCATAAGGAATTTGAAGAAAGGAACCAACAAGCACAAAGGTATGCTTCCCTTAAAATGTTTTAAGCTGTGGTTAAATTGGTCGTTTGCCACTAAATTTCCTTACTGACAGAAATTTGAGTAGTGATGAAAGATCTTTAATAAGAAAATAAATATCAAGGGGGAAACGAGAAAGGAGATGAAAGTCTTCAGAAAAACCTCTATAAGAGAGAGACAATTCCTCATCACGATGAAGATGATGATGATAGTGACATTAGATGAGAGAAAATGTGCTCTTCATGGAAATGGAAGCTCAAAAAGGAACCTCTAAGAGTGATGAAGAAGGTTAAGTATATCTTGACATAACTAATCAGTTCCTTAAGTGAGCTAAAAAAGAGAAAGGAAGAAAAGCAATTTATTCAAAGAAGAATTGATGAAACTAAAGGAAATTTCTCAAAATCCAAAAGAAGTTTCGCATTTAAAAACCAAGGTAAAAGAAGCCGAGAGAGAATATTTTGACAAACCATATTAAGGAAAGACATGAAGATTAAAGATTGAAAATTTATCCAAAATAAAGAAGATTTGAAAAGGAAATAATCTCCTTGAAAATACAACTTGAAGAAGGAAAAGGAATCGAAGGATTTATGCGGATCAGATGATAAAAGAAAGAAAAAGAGTGTAGCGAGAAGCTTGAAGAGGAAGTTGTTTCATTGAGAGTTGAGGTCAAAAATCTCAACAAGAAATTGAAATTTTATCAAGTGTTAGAAGACATTCTAAAAAAGTCAAAATCCTCCATCCATCCATTCCTTCCATTCCTTCCTGTCCATCCTCCGTCCTGTCCATTTCCTTTCCTTGCCTATCCATTCCATTCCATTCCATCCATTCCATTCCTCCATCTCCATTCCGTCCGTCCATCCATCCATTCCATCCATCCATCCTTTCCATCCATTCCATCCATCCATCCATCCATGTCCATCCATCCATCATCCATCAAACCTCCATCCATCCATTATCCATTCCTCCATCATTCCATCCCTCCGTCCATCCATTCCATCCATCCGTCCATTCCATCCATCCATTCCGTCCATCCATCCATTCCGTCCATTCCATCCATCCATCCATCGGCTCCTCCGGTCCATCCATCCTTCCATTCCTCCTTCCATCCTCCATCCTTCCTTCATTCCTTCCTTCTCCATTTCCATTCATTCCTTCCATCCATCCATTCCATTCCATTCCTTTCCTGTCCATCCATTCCATTCCATCCATCCATCCATTCCTCGTCTCCATTCCTCATCCATTCCGTCCATTCCTCATCCTCCTCCATCCATCCATCTTTCATCCATCCTCATCCTCCATCATCATCTTTCGTCTCGGCATCCGGAAGGGGTTGTATCCTCCTTACAGTTGAACCAAAGAGATAGGGTGACAGTGGAAATGACAGTGACAGTGATAGTGACAGGTTGATGTCTTAGTGACAGTGACAATGATAATATAAGTGGTAGTGACAGGTTGAGTCTACACTTATAATTTATGGAAGAAGGAAGAGGTAAGGAAAGGGGGTTGTATCCTCCTTCTGGTTGGAGCCGAAGAAGATAGGGAGTTGGAACTTCATTCAGGTTGGAGCCTGTAAATGAGGGGGTCATATCCTCCTTTCGGTTGGATATGGAGAACATAGGGAGTTGGAGCTTCATTTAGGTTGGATTCTATAAACTAGGGGGTTGGAGCCTCCTTCTATTTGTAGGTAGAGAAATCAAGGAGTTGTAGATTCCTTCAGTTTGGAGCCTATAAATAGGGGGTTGAATTCTCCTTCCAGTTGGTTCTAGAGAATCTGGAAGTTGGTGCTTCTTATGAATGTAATATTTGATATATATAAGAAAGCATTCCATGGTTTTCTCCCATTTGGGTTCCCATGTAAACTCTGGTGTATTGTGTATATGTGGTTATTTGTTATGCACTGTTGATTGATACTTCTTATGATATATTGAATGAAAATGATATACTTCTGATAAAGTGATGATTACATGTTCTGATTGAAAGTGGTAAAAAGTAGTAAAAATTGCTCAATATTGATTCACCCTCCCTCTCAGTATTCCAACAAAATGAACCTTCTAGAGATCAAGCGCTATGGTTAATATAAAAAAAACTTGGGCCTTAGGCCCTAAAATCCACATCTTGGTATCAATCGTGATGAACAACATTCTCAAACCACAACAAAACCCTCTCTAGGAGGCATTTGACATCAAAATTGGATATTAATTCCATTAGGGGGTCCATGATATTTGAGTGGGATATAGGAACCATAAGTAGTTTTTGTGCACTAGAAGTATGTGTTACGATATAAACATGGTCAAGGGAGAAATAACGGTGTTAATACCTAATTGAACCTTCTCAAGATCAAGCACCATGAACAACACATAGAAACAATGACAAATCCCTCTTTAGGAAGTCTTTGACTTCTAAGTTGAATATGGGTGCCATTATGAGGTCTTGGAAACAATGGATGGCTCTTGGGTCTTTGCATATTGACAATGGCTAGAGAAGTTTAACAAGGGCCTCATTCCTTTAACAAATATTCTCAAGCTCAAGTGTGGTGAAAGATGCATTGAAACACTACATAGGACCTTTCTATGGGATCTTTGGCCTCTAAGTGGGATATGGATGACATTAATTGGTTTTGTGTGGTAGTGATGGGTTTGGGGGCATAAACCATAGTTGAAAATGAAAACAAGGCCCTTATACTAGAAAATGAACCTTTTAGGCCTCGAGTGTTGTGAACAAGGCCTCCAACCACAACACATGCCCTCTCTATGGGGTCTTTAACCCCCAGGTGGTATTCTATGCAACCATTAGGTAGTTTTGTGCAATGAGGATGGGCCTAGGGGACTTGAATATGGATAAGAGAGAAAGATATGTACTAATGCTAAATATTTCCTTTTGAAACATGTAAAAGTGAGGGGATTTGTTTATACTTGTGATTTTATGTAATAAAAACACGTGCACTATTAATAATGTGTGTGTGTTATTAAGAATGTGTGTACATTCCTGTAAATTTTAAAAAAATGGGTGGGATTGCCTATTTTCCTCTACATTTTGGATGAGTTGGTTGCATTTTAGCTTCATACTCACAAAATTGGTGGTTTGGGTTTCATAAACAAAAACGCATTCATTTTTTGATCTCCCTATTCTTATCTCCATTTTCAACCATGTTTTTAAATATGATCTACATATTCATTGTTTATGAAACTACACACACTTATCTCTCTCTCTCTCTCTCTATGTGTGTGTGTGTGTATGTGTGTGTTGTTTTCTATATTTTATTAATTTTTATTTGTACATATATCATAATTCTAAAATACATATGGCTTTTATTAATGGCATAACATTTTAATGCCTTGCCCATTTGGAAAAACATATTATATGGTGCACAAGTATATACATATACCTGCACACTAAAGTTTTTATGTTAAGACCCTTGACCTCATACTTTTAGGGATTCACTGACTTTAATAATTTCAAACAAATATACAAAAGGCAACATAACAAAATATGCAAAAATAGTGGCATACAATAACCCACTAGTATCTACAACTGTACAAATTTGTTTCAAGAAATTTCATCATTTAGATACAAAACAAGCATCTTATCACAGACATATGCATTATATTTTAGAGAAAAATTAACAGATCATTGTTAGAAGAATGTGCATTTTTTTGAGTTATAATTTTTTTTCATAAATAAAATTTATATGTTCCAGAAGATAATTCAATTTCCTATGTTTCATCTTTTTACACCATATTCTAATAAGTTGTACATGTACCTCTAATAATTCCTCCTGCTCAACATATTTTTATTTTTCCATATTTCTATTGCAACTAAAATTTTATCAGACGGAAGCATTAAATTGCACTATCCATTAGCTCTAATAAAAGAGATTATGTTTCCAAATATTTTCCTGTGAGTTAAAATAATTCTTAGCTAAGAAAAAATTAACTCTTAGATGAGAGTTAATTTTAACTCTCCAAAACTCTTGGTCTAGAGTTTGAAAAAACTCTCTTATGAGAGTTTGATGTTGATTATTACAAAAAAATATTGACTTGATCGAGACTTTTGAACTCTTGGATGAGAATTTTTTGTTATTCCATTAGTCTCTCTATGGTAATAATCTAACCTTTGGTTAAAATTTGGGCCCAAGAAATTTTTAACCTTAGGTAAACCAATAGAATGTCTCGGTAAATAAATTTTGTAATGTTTCAATAGAGACTTTTAATCTCTTGATTGAGATATTGTGTTGATCATACTCTCTGTCAAAACAATCAAAATAACATCACCTAATCATACCTCAATCCAAAAAGTGTTACCCATCTTCACATTTTCACCAAAGCATTTGTTGTGATCATAGACAATTTCTTTCCTTTTAGAGCATTTGCCTAATCTTGTCAATGGAAACAATTTTATTTATCTTAATAGTTATGATAGGAACTCCTTTTAATTCCTTCACATGTGTATATTTTATGATGGGACGCCATATCAATAGATGTGTAGGTGTTAGTTGGAGCACATGTTCTTGGTTCTTTTAGAGCACGCTTGTAGACCTTCTACACTTACCTACAACATTGTTGGATTCATTCAACTTTAACATTGACATCTTATATGGTATATATTTTTTAGTATATTTAGACACTTAGGAGTTAGTTAAGATCAACTTAGTATAACACGTCGTTAGGTAAAAAATATGTTGTTTCTTTAGTATGCATTTGTAGTTTTGTAATTTGTTGGTCACGATATGTTTTAGACATAGAGTGATCCGATGGATCATGTTATCCTCAATACTAATGGATATTGATTTGTGGATTAATTCCGATTGATCCATGATCTCTATTTAAAGAGAATGGAGGTTCATTTGTTGATGACCAATTATGAGAAACTCTCTTGTAAACTATTTTTCTTTTGCATTTATATATCACTTTAAGTGGTCATGTTTATTGGGGCCATGGATTGTTTCCCTCTTTGAGGGTTTTAACCATGTAAAAGCATTGGTGTATTTATCTTTGATATAGTTGCATGAGTGGTTACTTAAGGTTTTAATCCTGTGTGGGAATGCCCTGTTTTGTCAAACATGGTATCAGAGCCCGTTTGAAGATCCACTCTCATTGTTGATAGAGATCTTGAACCTGTTTTGCTTCATTTATGGGATCTACTATTTTTGTGCATTTTGGGGCTAAGTGGATTATTCCATTGCATTTAGAGTGCTTCTTTCGATTGGAAACAATTTTAGTTTCACACGAAAAAGGTTTTCATTTTCCTAATATGCAACTTTTTTTGTCAGATTCAAATGTATAAAGTATGATTATGCTATTTAAATTTTGTTTACAGAGTTAATATTTTGTTTTTATTTTTTTATTCTCGATTTAATACTATTTTTGATCTGCGTATGTTCTTTGTTGTGCACTCTATGCAATCTAGTAAAATCAGAAACAAAGTAGAAATAGTTTTCTTGTCTACATATTCTCTTTGCTCTATGCTTTATGCAAGCTCAACAAATCAGAAACAAAGAGAAAAAATGCATTTTTCGGGTAAGCTAACCAAGATATAACCCCATTATTGTAAAATTTGGGAAATTTTGTTTGTTTTGTGTGCATCCGTGTTGAATGTTTTTGCAGGGAAACATAAGGGTTTAGGGGGTAAGCACACACTTCGAGGAAAAACATTAAAAAAAAAAAACCTCATCCTTCATCAAATTTGATATATATATTGCATTAGCTCACTTGATTGAAAATTACTTTATTTAATAAGAGGTCTTGAGTTCAAGTCTCTCTTTTTTAAATTTATTTTTTGAAAAATTTCATGCAACCTTGAGTTATCTCATAATTTTATTGTAAAGTACATTTCACTTAAATTAGATGAATCAATATAAAGTAATTTTAACAATTTTTTTAATTTTCTTTAAAGTCACTTTTTGCATGCAATTTTAATTTATAAAGTAACTTCATTGTAAAAGTGATGCTCATTTATTCTATAAAAGTGGGTCACTTCACAAGTAAGTTATGTGTAAAAGTGAAATTATATGCAAAGTTAGAGAAGGAGGGGAATTCGTTTCGGTCATCCACCTCATTATGCATCCATCACCATGTGTTACAACTTCTATTTTCCATGTGACACTTTGGTTACAATTTATGCCTTTTTAAAAATAACATAACTTTCACATCTGGAGTTTGTTTTAGTGTTGTTTTTTTAACCTGCTTATTTTTTAGAGAGCTTTCCATTGAGATAGTGAGTTTAATATTTTGAATCCATATTACCTGCATATTTTTATATGTATACTCCAAGTTATATTTTTCTTACCAGTACCAACTACTTCTCATGGAAATCCCATCTAGAGGATGTACTATGAAGTAAAGGATTGTACCTGATTACCTTAGGAAAATAAAAAGCACCCACTAATGCTGAAAAGAAAGCCAAAGGATATAATAAAAATAATGAATCGTGCATGGTAATCATAACACCTATCTCTTCTGATTTACAGTTTCATGTTCAAGGAATTGATGATCCAGATGAAGCTTGGGATAATTTGAATAAGGTATTTGGTAAACATAGTGTGATTCACACCCACCAACTTGAAAATCATATAATGTCCTTAAGTTCTAATGATTCCCCTTGCATTGAAGATTATTTATCTAAGTTAAAAACACTTAGAATTTTACTTAAAGAATGTGAAATATACATGCATGATGACCGATATATATATATGTTATTCTTTATAATATTGATATTGCATACTCTGTGTTTGTATCTACTTTTTATGCCACTAGAGAATCCCTAGGATATTCATACACAAAACACTCTCTTGAGTATTTTTGTGATTCTTTGATCAAAGAAAAATACAATCTCTTGCATCTTGGAGTGATCAACATTACAAGTAAATCCAACAAAGCCTTAGTGGCCCAACATACATATAAAAACTAGCATATAAAGAAGCAACATGCTCACAACAACAAGAAAAGAAAGGGTCATAAACCCTCTCAACCAACTTACACTCCCAATGGTGGCAAAGGACCAAAATGAAAAAGTAAGAAGAATGATAGGAATTACAATTCTTTTGGGAGAGATGGTTATCTAGAGTATAAATGTTTTAAAAATATGGATGCCTTAGAAGCAACAATGAAGAAGTGTGACATCACTCTTGATTCTTCTTCTTATAACTCTTCTTCTAATGGACATGCACATTCTACTTCTACTTTCTCCTTCAATGCAACATCTAATTCTTCTTTTGATGAGTTGCTTATTGATTCTAGAGAACATTATCATATGGCTAATGATAAATCTAATTTTTCTTCTCTTAGTGTTGTAGGGTCTGGAACAATTCGGGTAGATAATGGTCATTTCAATAATGTATTGTGTGTTCCAAGTCTTTCAACAACCTTATATCAATATATAAGATTGATCATTCAAGTGAAGGTAAAATAATAGAGTTTTCACCTCACCGAGTTGTAATCAAGGATTTAAAATACCTTAAGCATGTCCTAGCCACTGGAATTATTGATATGACAACTTTGGGTCATCATATTTTCCATTAATTTTTATTGCTCATAGTGATGACTTGAGAAAACTTTGGCATGAGAGGTTTGTTCATCTAAACTATCACTAATTGCAACAACTATGTAATCAAAATCTGGTGACTGTTCCTCCTCTCATTTCTTGCAAAGATGGTGTTTGAGTTGACTGTTTTCTTGGAAAACATCATCCAAACAGTTTTCAAAAACATGCCTCTTGGCATGCCTTGGCCCCCTTGCAGTTTGTTAATAGTGATTTGTATGGTATGATTCCTTCTCCTTCTTTATCTGGGCTCAATTACTTCTTATCTTTCATTGATGACTTCTCTAGACGTACTTGGGTTTATTTCTTAAAACTTAAAAGTGAGATTTTTGACATTTGTTTTTTGCCTACAAGGCCCTTGTAGTATTGGAGATATTACACACCCACTTAGTATTTATTTTCTTATGTTCATTAGTATATGTTGAGGGTGCCCCTTGGTATCCCATGGTTTGAGATATTTTCCCCTAGACAAGGGCACCACCTCCTCTTGAATCATTACTCAATTGCACTTTAGTTAGACTAGTGGAGTCAAGTCTCACATGACAACCTTGGAATCATCACCAAGTGTTGCATGCTCACATTGGAATAATCACCAGGAGGGAACACATCACATGCATGAGGCTAGGAGAGCGCTACACATGTGCATGCATGATATTCTCTCCACTTCATTTGTGTGAGCTAGTTAACTGATGACTGCAAGGCCGATTAACTAGTAATAGGTCGTAGTTAACTCAGGTTTCTACTAGTGTATGTCCACATATTTATAGAAGAATACTATGGTGCATTAGTTTGTCCATGTAAAGTATATCACATGTAATTTTCCCATTCATTCATTGTGGAATACAATTCTTTCATTATCTCTTCATCTTTCTCTCAATATTTTGCAGGTTTTGTTCCTTGTTTCATGCTAGATTCTCTATGTAGGTTCTACACCAATTTTACATGGTATCAGAGCACATGTGTTAGGAAGAATTCACACAAACTCTCTATTGCAAGTATAAAAGATTGCAGTGACCATAGAGGATGGAATTTCCATCGGCAACGATTCTAACCCCATACAACTACTTTGAATGGAAGCCAAAGATTCGTCTTAAGTGTTGTATCGAATCACTATGGACACTGAAATAGAACCCACTTCTTCCATTCTAAAATATAAATATTTCAACTAAATGGACAAATATCTTGGAATTCTCTTCTTGTCCATATCTCTTGTGATGGCGACACAACCCACAGGTCGGAAGGTCCACGTGCACACAGGATCTTTCCTTTCCTACTGGCCCGAAGAGCTTTGGAATGGCTCTTCTATTTCCCTTTCGGGAAATTTGCACCCACAATCAACTCTCACGGGATCCCCTCTTTGCACTTTGGGAGATCAGACTTCGCACTTTCGCGAATCTATTGGTCACACGCTTGACTCTTAGATCTCCGAAACCCATCAATGCTGACCCTTCTCTTCTCTCCTTTTCGAGATTTTCCCTTATTGCGATTTTGATGGTCGCGGTGTCGAGTAACTTGTTCCCGTGATTCCCGAATCCCAATTTGCCGAAACTCCGATACACTCATGCGCTTTGACCTTTCAACGGTCCTTTCGCTCTGTCGACACTTCGGACTTCGCGATATCACGAATCCTAATGCAGTGAATTCAGAACTTTACTCTCCACGAATTTCTGAAACGGTCAATGGAGTTTGACTCTGTGTCAATGGTATGCCACCTGTCCACTTGTTGACTCCTTCGTGGCCCACACAAATCCTCTTAGCTTTCGAGATTTCGCATTTCATGATTTCGCGATTCCCGTTGCAATGTTTACCGGACTTCCACCCACGAAAACCCAATACAAGTATCCGTGTGTAAATCCAACGACCCTTGTGGCTTGGATCTACGGTCCTACTCCTCCTGAGCTTAGAACCTTTCGACGCCTTCGTTGTAACTCCCTTGCTCCTCTGTGAAATCTGACGACTCACGGGACTTCACGGATTCCCAACCGGGAATTCCGACCATCTGTCTCTTCCTCTGAGAACTTCCTGGGTTCGATGTCGCTACGCCTTCTTACTTCCACCTCGAAGGCTTCAAATCCTTTTGAACTTTTTCCAACTCTGAACCTTTCATAAAACCCCTGCACGCACTCCTTGCGACAAATTTTTAAACACTTCCAAGTGTTGAAATCCCTTCGACCCTGCACACTCCTGCAACAGTAGTCTCTAAGTTCTTCTCTCAGGTTATCAACCCTGAGACTTCACTTGGCTTGTGCACTCTTTGCACGGCTCCTGTGCCTGACTGCACTTCTGTGGAAATGAGAACAAAGGCTAAACTATCTGAGCCCTTCATCAACGCACTCCTTGCGGACACTTCAACTGCACTCCTTGCAGGAACTCTTGCTCAGATAGAGAAACAATTGAAACTCATTCCATTACCCTTTCCTCTTAGATTTCTAACAGTTAACAAGAAATCATTCATACATAGAATTAAATCAATTGCATGACAAAAGAGTAAAACATTCATGAGCATAACATTCAAAGATGCATACACAGAGACTATATGAACACCATGAGTCTGAATCACAACTTTCTTTGTATTAATTCAGAACTTATGTACATGGAGTCTGCTACATATCTCTCTGCTTCTTTTCTATGCTCTTCTTCCCACCTATGTTACAATACACAATGAGGTTGTCTATATCCTGTTTCCCTCTTGCGCTCTAAAACTGTCAAATATAGAATTGAATTCTATCTACTTTACATTAACTACCATAAATGCCTTCTACCCACTAAAGGACGAGAGAAAATCGCTCAAGGTCCGTTTACATTTTACAAGTGTGCTTCTTCTTAATTATCTTATTTAAGATTGTGCATCAACTTCAAGGTAATTTCAAAATTTTCGCTGGCGCTTGTCCAGCTGTTTGATGCCTTCGCGCTGGCTCGCTTGAGATGCTTCTGCATCATACTCCCTCGCTTGAAAGTTTTCATGGGCTCCTGTCCATGATCTCATGCACGGTTTGTCCATGCCTCTGTATCTCTGCTTCGTTCTCCCAGCTGGCATCTTCAACTGGATGGCCCTTCCATTTGACCAAATATTCAAAATATTCTTTCCTTCTGGTCTTCTTACCAATTCTTTTGTCTAGTATGTGCTCCATCTGCGGCTTATCTGCAACTGGCATCTTCTTTGTCCATTGAATCACTGGTTTCTCATCTCTTGTCCCTGCTTCTTCAATTTTATATGGGTACAAATCAAAGATATTGAATATCGGAGAAATTTCAATCCCATCGGGTAATTCAATCTCGTAAGAATTCTCTCCAAATTTCCTCAAGACCCTACATGGTCTGATTTTCTTCATTTTCAATTTATTATATGTTCCTCTCAGGAACCTTTCCTTTCTCAAATGTGCCAGAATCAAATCACCAACCTCAAACTGAAGTTGTCTCCT
>SNQJ01S0053069.1:25764-38651 GCA_010110895.2 Picea sitchensis
CTCTTTACATAAAACTCCTTATTTAACATTCAACATTTATTCATTACCCATTGTTGTCATTTATAACTAGTTATATGTGAACATATATTAGCAACACATATCATCAATAAGTCATCACCACAAGGAACACAAAGAACACAAGATGTATGTACATTTTTTATTTTTATTATGGACAACAATCTGGGGGTTTATCAGCAACAACTGAATAGAGTACAACTCTACAAGAGCACCGGCTCTATAATGCAAGACTCAACTTACACCCTCAGCACCAATTGAGATGAGGCAACAATCCTCAACAGATGTCAATTTGTCAACAAGTACGCGACCTGTCAGTAGTGTAGCCCGTGTGTGTACATGCTCTGGCTCACTACAACACACATATGTATGTGTCCAGTGTATACAGCAGACTGCGTATACCTTTTGAGTTATTAGGGTCTGTCCTTAAAGATCAACTCAGATTCTTTGCAATCAATATATAATTCTCTTTTGTCTTTGACTGTTCAATTTGACCACCAGCCAACATATCCAAGCTCTCTAATGTCTTTCTCATGCTTCACAATAAATCGATATGAATGTTATCTCAATCATGTATAAACAACTAGTATACCATAGCAATCAAGTCACCACTGAATCACAAGAGTACTGCTCACTCCATCAACCAAGTCATCCAAACTGAACCATATCATAAAATCCATAAAAATAATTCCTTAAGAATTCAAAACACATCAAATAATAGTATCCATCAAGACAATAATGTAACCATACCAGTGTCTCAGTGATAGATCTAATCCCATAGAATGAAGATCTAGAACCTGCCTCATCATTCAAGAGCTTGGCACTAGCTCAAACAAAATTCTTCATCATTCCATCCATTGTACGTGCCATGTCCTCATACAACGCACGTGTGTACGCACCCTAGCCCATTACAACCCGTGTATACCTCATAAACTAGGGTTTCTGAAGCTCCAAGAATTTTGTCTTCAAGATATCCGACATTGCCAAAACCTTGATGTGTCCATGAGATCCTCTTCTCTCTCTCTTCCTCATAATAGATCTTCAATCATGCTCAAGAGATCCACACCAAAGATTCTTTTACAAGAAGCTCTTCATCAATACTCCACAAGATAATCTCACAAGAAGCTCTTCATTGAATCACAAAAAGGATGATTTGTAAGATACCATAGCTATCTTATTTATACTTTCATCCTCTAGGTCACTTAACCCATTTTTATGTCACTTAACACATTTCTAGGTCACTTAACCTTTTTTGCTTATTTTAGGGTCAAACACTTTCCATAAATAGAAATTTCTCCAATACTTTATCATTTAAATAATCTTTCTTGATTTTGTCACTTTTCTTTATTATTTAAATAATCCATCTTGACTTTGTCACTTTACTTTATCATTTAAATAATGATTTCTTCTTTTAGGGCGCTTTGACTTCTTTGACCATTTGGGGCTTCAAGCCAACACATGGGGATCCTTCAACTTCGTAGGGCCATAACTCTCAAACCATGAGGAGTTATGTGACATTCAACATACCACTAGAATGGCATGACAAGAACTATCCATCTAGGATAGTTTCACCAACAACTTCATTGATCTTCATCTCATTATTCCACATACAAGCATGGGTCCTCCAACCATTCTTCTAGGATAACTCAATCCGCAAACTGTCTTCCCATGAGGGATTTCACCATAAGGGGGGCACTTTGGAGTTCATCCATTTGTGCACCTTATCAATCATTATAAGATAATAATGATTCATCTATAAATCAATCCACCATTGCATCATATATATCAACTATGCATCATGTATCAATGATAACTCATTGATCCATCTTCATCATATCAATGACAACTCATCAAGGACAATACATATACATTTGTTCATCAATCAATCCATCACTTGACATCAATCAGTAAAACCATTGGCATCAATCAATCATTTGACATCAATTAATGACATCAATCAATCAAACTATTGGCATCAATGACAACATGATCCAACAACAAGAAGCTGNGATACATCAAATCAACAAGAACAATCGTCAAGAAGAAGAGGAAGAGACTCCAAAGGAATAATATATTTTCAAAGAGGCTGAGGAAGAGGCCAAGGATACGAGGTCAAATGTTATACATGTGGTAATATAGGCCATATGTCATGGGATTGTCCAGAGAATGTTGCAAGACAAGCAATTGTATAGATTTCACAAGACGAAAATGAACCAAGAGTACTAGAGGATAATGTTGAAGTTCTGGAGGCAGGATAAGCCTTATTGATGAGGAGAACTTTATTGAAATCAAACAAGGAATTACATGAACCATCACAAAGGAAAAATATGTTCAGAACAATATGCAAATCAAAAGGTAAGTGCCGCAAATTAACTATTGATAATTGTAGTACTCATAATTTGATTTTTGTGGAAATGGTTGATAAGTTGTGACTGCATAAAGAGATGCATCCTACACCATATAAAGTTTCTTGGATACAAAAATGGTGTCAAGTATTGGTGAATGAACAATCCAGAGTTGATTTCTAGATTTTAAATTATAAGGATCAGATTTTATGTGATGTCATTCTGATGGATGTTTGTCATGTGTTGCTGGGAAGACCATGGAAATATGACAGAAATGTGGTGTACAATGCCAAAGAGAATAAATTTACATTTGTGAATGAAGGAAGGAGGCATACTCTTATTCCTCTTAAGGATGAAAGACCATAAGAGCAGACAAGTCCACACGTATTGTTGGTCACAAAAAATGAATTTCTGAAGCATGTGCAAGATGAAGAGGTATGTTTTGTTGTTGTTGGAAAACCTAGGGTTGTTTTGACCAACACAAGAATATATGACTTGCCTATTGAAGTTCAGAAATTGTTAGAGGTGTATGTGGATATTGTACTTTATGATTTTCCCAATGAACTACCACATGTTAGAAGTATTATTCATCATATAGATATGATTCTTGGAGCTATTTGTCCAAACAAAGCAGCTTACAGAATGACTCCAATAGAAAATGAAGAGATCAACAAACAAGTGCAAGAACTATTGAAAAATGGACTGGTCAGAGAAATATTGAGTCCATGTGTTGTACCTAAAGTATTGAGTCTTAAGAAAGGAGAGTGGAGAATGTGCAAAGATTCTAGAGCCATAAATAAAATCACCATCGGGTATCGTTTTCCTTTACCCAGAATGGATGATTTGATGGATTGTTTAAGTGGTGCCAAATATTTTTCAAATATATATTTGAAAAGTGGATATCATCAAATTAGAATGAGTGAAGGTGATGAATGGAAAACAACCTTCAAGACAAACAATGGACTATAAGAGTGGATGGTTATGCCATTTGGTTTAACTAATGCACCTAGTGCTTTCATGAGACTTATGAATGAAGTACTTAAGGAATTCACAGGGAAATTTGTCATTGTTTATTTAGATGATATTCTTGTTTTTAGTAAAACCAGAGAAGAACATGTTAGGCACTTGAATTTGGTTCTAAAGAAACTACATCAAGAGAAACTCTTAATAAATTTGAAGAAATGTTTCTTTATGAAAACATAATTGTTTTATTTAGGATTTGTGATTTCACAAGAAGGATTAAAGATGGATCCAGAGAAAGTGAAAGCAATCAAAGAGTGGCCATCTCCAAGTAACATATTTGAAGTTAGAAGTTTTCATGGGTTGTCAAGTTTCTATAGGAAATTTATAAGAAACTTTAGTGGTATTTGTGCTCCAATCCTAGAAACTATGAAGAAATAAAAACAACTATTTATATGTACAGAGGAAACAAAACAAGGATTCAAAATGCTAAAGGAAAATATTACTGAGAGACCTATCTTAGCTCTCCCAGATTTCAACAAAATATTTACAGTTATATGTGATGTTAGTGGGACAAAAGCTGGAGGTGTTTTGAGTCAAGATGAGAGGGAAATTGCATATTTCAGTGAGAAACTGAATGAGGCAAAACATAAATACTCCACTTATGATATAGAATTATATGTAGTGGTCCAAGCTTTGAAGAAATAGAGGCATTACTTCATGCCTAAATAGTTTGTTTTATATTCTGACAATCATGCTTTGCAGTTCATAACTAAGAAAGATAAATTACATCAGAAACATGCTAAATGGGTAGACTTCGTGCAGAATTTTACTTTTGTATTAAAACATATTAGTGGAAGCTATAACAAGGTTGCAGATGCTTTGAGCAGAAGATGTTTATTTTTGCAAGAGTTCCAGGTGAGTGTTATTGGATTAGAACATCTCAAATATATGTACCCTCAAGATGCAGATTTTAAGGAATCATATGAAGCATGTTAGAATCCACTTTTGAGAGATAGAAGTCCATGGATGGATTTCACGCTGCAAGAAGAATTGTTGTTCAAAGGAAGTAAATTTTGCATTCCACAATGTTCAATGAGAGAGAATTTGTTGCAGGAACAACACAATGGAGGACTTGTTGGTCATTTTGGAAATGACAAAACTTATGCTTAGTTGAGTAATTTTTATCATGGGCCAAGAATGAAGACTGATGTTCAGAAATTTGTGGGAAGATACAAAATTTGTCAGCATGAAAAAGGTAGACACTAGAACACAGGCTTATATCATCCACTGTCAATTCCAAAAATAACTTGGGATGATATGAGTATGGATTTTGTTTTGGGATTGCCAAGAAATTAGAGAGGAAATGATTCAATTTTTGTTGTGGTAGATAGATTTTCTAAAATGGAACATTTTATAGCCTGTTATAAAACTAGTGATGCAACTCATATTGCAACTATGTTTTTTAAATAAGTAGTAAGACTACATGGTATTCCTCTTAGTATTGTTTTAGACAGAGATACTAAGTTTTTTGGACACTTCTGGAGGACATTGTGGAAGAAATTGGGAGCAAGTATTAGCTTTAGTTCATCCTGCCATCCTCAAACAGATGGTCAAACTGAAGTTACAAACATAAGTTTGGGTAATATATTGAGAAGTTTCGTAAGTGAACATCCTAATTAGTGGGATTTAGCTTTACCACAAGCTTAATTTGCTTATAATGACTCAACCGACAAAAGTACAGTGTTAAGTCCTTTTAAGATTGTGTATGGAGTGAACCCAAGAGGAGTATTTGAGCTCATATATTTGGGACATATGGAGAAGAGAAGCGCAAATGCATAATATTTTGCTTCATATATGCAAATGTTGCATGAAAAATTAAAGAATGGTTACATAAAAATAGTTTCAAGTACAAACAGAAAGAAGATTTGGGTAGAAGAGAAGATGTTTTTGAAGAAGGAGATTTAGTATTGGCACATTTGAGGAAAGAAATATTTCCTAGAGGCACATATAACAAACTGAAGGTTAAAAACATTGGGCCTTGCAAGATTTTGAGAAATTTTTCAGCCAATGCTTATGAGATTGAATTTCCAGAAGACATGGCAATCTCTCCCATATTTAATGTAGCATATTTGTATTCTTATGTGGAACCTAAAGAATAACAGTCAGCAAATGATTTGGATAGAGACATAGGACAACAAATTAAGTGGAAGAAACAAATTCCTACAGAGAAGAAGCTGAAGATGGAAATAATTTTGGATACCAGAGTGTTGAAGAAGACAAGAGGACAAGAGTACTATGAGTACTTAGTGAAGTGGAAGGATAATCCATTAGAAGATGCTACTTGGGTAACTGTTTCACTCATACGGAAAAGTACTAGTACTATAGAAGAACTCATGAACAAGAGTTCATGAATTTTTCTGACCCGAGGGGTCTGATGCAAGAGCATGAGCTCAAAGAAAAAAATCATCATTGGATTTGAAGTCAAAGTCAAGTTTAAGAAAAAGAGTTGGTTCTCTTAATTGTTTCTTCTATTTTAATTAAATTTAGAAGTCAAATCAAATAATACAACAAGGATTTTGAATCCTTCTTTGTAATAGAGATAGAAGTTGTTTTGATTTTTAGGCTAGATTGTAGGATCTAGGGTTGAATAAGGTGCTCAATCCAATTTTAGTGGATTTGAGAAACTGAATTTGTTTGTATTTAATCCCATAGAGGCTATTGCATTCAGTTGGGATCAGTTGGGATTGGAATAAGGATGAAATTGGAAAATTTATGATTGTCAAATAAAGATATTAAAAGGTTAGACCAAAATTATTCATCCCCAAAGTTCATTGTGTGTATATGATCAATTTATTTCTTCGTGAATCATATATAAATCTGCAAAATTTCCATCTAATTCATTGAGAATGAGACTGTAAGTGCATTATGAGATTTCAGTCTGAAATATAAGCTTTGTTTCAATTAGAATTTATTTGTTTAGTACAGTAAAACAAGGAGTAATTGTATGTTTGAAATCATGTGGTTTAAGAATCGATCTAGGGTTAAGATCGAAGATCATAATCCATTTCGGCGAGAGTATATGAACATAGGTTAACGTTGAGACCTGTACCTATAATTCGAATCAAATATAATGTTGATTTATGTTTAAAATCTGATCTGGAATCTGACATCATGTATTCATTGTAGAGGTTATAAAGTGTGGTCGTGGACCCGACCTTTGGTGGAGCCAAAATCCTAAAAAAATATAGTTTGTTTTTATTTGAAATCCGATGGGTTTGGAACTATAACATTATATTGTAAATTTATGTTAATCTCCACCGTGGATCTGTAGATCTAACGGTCATTGTAGGTCTGTGGGTTGATTTTATCATTTTTATTGACATTCTCTACATTATGAGCTCAACTTCCTAAGGTCATGCTAAAACCAAACTTTGGATGACAAGTGTACTCAAAAAAATTTTCTCTGTTCAAAGGCGACACAGTTGCTGCCAACATGAGATAATTTTCTTTTCCCGCTTGTCTTTTTTTGTTTTTTCATAGACAAATGAATGCTATGATATAGAGGAGGAAACGAGTGTCGTGAGTAAGAAACTAGTTCCAATAGTGGAACATACCTATGGTCAATGCAAGGAGGTGCATGCATGACATGGACACTCGGGGGAATGTTTCCTCTTCGGGTGCAGGGTATCAAGCTGCAAATGATATAAACAAGGATTTTCTTGGTTGATGATGCAAACTTCCGAGGAAATAGGATTATAGCGAGAAACTGGGAACCGACAATAAAATTAATAATACAAGCAGGATAATGGAGTGCAATTACAAATTAACGACAAAGAATGTCCTTTTTCAAAAATTTAGTCCCCTAGGCTTGAAAAAGTATAAAATAATACCCAGGAGAACTCTTCTAGCCACTAGTGACTAGAGTATTCCTTTTTCGAAATTATTCTACTTGGTGTGAGAAAGGGTTAAAATTACACCAAATAGACATCCTTTCAAATCCACTTAATGAGTGTGAAAGAGACAAGTTCACTTGGAAATATTTTCACTTTTTAATGGAGTTGGAAAATATCTTAACTAAGACTCAGTGGAAGTCCCATAGGTATAGGTCAGAATGCTTATGAGTGAGAATATGAGGTTCAAATGCAAAGTCATATTGCAACTATAAGGGACTCCCAATCTTATGGAAAAAACTATGCATGGGCATCGAATAGAAAAAAGTTTCTAACTAGGGAACCCATATTTGGTAAGCCTCTACCATTCACTAAAGACACTTCTAGTAGAAGACATAAGGTTTTGTGTCGTTGATAAATGGGTTTGTGCCTAAGGCATATGAATCGTAGTCATAGGATAATGCAAGTGTGAAAAACAGAGTGACCACCTATCCTATATGCTTGGTAAAAGAAAGTCCCTGTCAAAGTCATGAACGGGCGACATGATGCTAGAAACCGTAAGAATCCATGGATAAAACCCCCAAAACCAACTCCTTCCACTGCACTACTAGTCCACTTCATCAAAATATTAGCAAAAACTATGAAAAGTGGGTAAAACATTTCTACAAATAGTAAAAATAACCAATTTTACCATACCATTTCACATTTTTACCCAAATAGTGCATTTTGGACCAAATTTCCCACGATATTCAAGTGTCGATTGCAGGAGGTACGAGTGATGAAATTGAAAACCATCCAGACCAAGTAAGTACTCTTTCCTTCCTCTTCATTTCTAGTGGATTAGAATTTTAAATTAGGCCTCATTTTTTAAGTTTTTTAAGGCGCAATTTCGGAATTAGGGTGTATGCGGGTTGTATATCACCGGGTCGTGTATATGGAGGCATGTATGCGGGAAAGTAAAATCCAACCCATGTATATGAAACCCTACACATGACTATTACCACAAAAACCCACTTACAAGTCCGCAAATTGGTTTTTTAAAGAAATTTGACTCAGAAAAAGGAATTCTTCTTACATGATGGTACTTGAATGGAGAGAAAGACAGCATGAGGAAGTTGAGGCTACAGTGGAAAGAGATCCAGGGGCCCAATTAGCATTAAAAAGATGTGGGATTTACAACTTTTTGGCTCTGAAAGGGATGAGGTCTCAAGTGAGGCTACTCCAAATGCTGGTGAACTTTTGGGATCAAGATACAGAGGCCTTCAACCTCGATGGGAAACCATCGAGAATTGAAGTTGAGGATATCTATTTTATTACAAGATTTTCACGTTAGGGTGAGGTGGTAAACCTAAAAGTCAGGGGATTTGGGAGCATGAACATAGAGAACTACATTGCCACTCACTGTTTTGCAGGAACAGAAAAGGTAGGGAGCCAACTCCCCATTAGGGAAATCAACAACCTGAGTTTAAAGATCATCATTCTCGTGATTACACGGATCATGGGATTGGCCTCATTTCACCAGGAATCAAGGCCATTGATGTTATACTCCATGGAGTTCTTACGACCCACAGTGTATGATTTGTGCACTTCACTACTGGCTAACATGAAGAGCCAGTTGACAGATTGCAAACAAGGTAGGAAGAGGAACTCCGTGTTCGCATCTATCTTGTATAGTTTTTTCTTTGAGCGGGTTTTAGGACTAAGCCCTAGAGTCAAGATTGTTCCACATAGACCATGTGATCCAATCATGTCATGATGGACAGAGGTGATGGGGCAGTTGGGAGGTGGTAGGGTGCCAACCCCCTACAACAATGAGTTCTTCTTCTGGTGGCATCAATAGGTGATAGCCCTGGACGAATACCCTTATGCAGGGATCGGCTATAGAGGATATCCAAACATGCAATTTCCACTAGGCTTTGCCTATGGTGATATAGGTATGAAACGATTTTCAAGTATATTTCATTTTTTTGTGTTTTCAAAAAAAAAAAAACGCAAATATTTTTGGATGGTGTCAAGTATTTCAACAAAAATGCATTGTTGTGAAAACATAAGTAGATGGATTCCCATGACACCGACAGAGGAACTAGGGGGAATAGACAGTGGGAGGAGATGCACAGAGAGTGATTCAAAATGTGCAGGGAAATTTGTCTCGTTTGACACATAGGATTCCCATGGCTCAGGTAGAGGATCTTCCAGAGGCGATGTAGAGACAGGTGGTGGGTGTGCCTTGTGCATGGGTTCGACTCTCTCGGCATCTCACAAATGTCATAGTATTGTATCATGACACACATCTGACAACACATTCGTAGATTTTATGGACATTGTATCAAGCACCTGTATATGTATTTTGAGGGTGTGAGCCCCATTTTGTACTATAACACCATATTTTTGGAGAGATGAAAAATATAAAAAAAAACTTGGTCTTCGGATTTACTTATGTTATAATTTGTACATTGATAAATGCGCTTTCTTTACTTTAGTTATGCGACAAATTCCAATCTAAAACATAATTAGCATATGCATTGGATACATAATTAGAACTCCTGGGTATGTGCTTATAAGTAATAAAATTAAAATGTTGTTCCAAAAATTGTACCCATGGGAATCATTGGAGTAGAGTAGGATCTCTCACATGGTCACTGAGGTTCAACTGACATACTACTAACTAGGAGTCTAGACGAACCTCTAAAGACCGAACACGATGTGAAATGGCGTCACATAAAAGCTCTATAACGATGCTATATTCAACCACAGTATTCATTTATGTCCCTACACAAACACCACATGAAGACACCAATTGACCCTCGGGTGAGTAAACAACCCAAGCGGCAGAAGCCAAGTTCCGTGTATGACGATAGGCACCATATGTGAATCCTAAGTAAACTAAAGTCTCTGCTGACATATTCCAACCAAGGGAAAACGTAATAAGCAAGCCTAATGACACAAAGGAAAAGATACATACACTAAGATACACTAGGACACATAGAATTACGCCCAATATTGGGGGCTCAAGCATAATATATTTTCAAGTAGAGCCCATTTTTGGTCTCCGCCAACATATTACCTTCATAATATTCTAATTCATAGGCTCCTTTTTCTAAGACACGTCGCATGATATAAGGATCGTGCCACATGGGGTCGAACTTGCCTTCCCCCAGCGGTTCTTTGGCTTGTTCATACAAGAGTATCAGGTCACCCTTGGTGTACTGCTGAGGATAGAAAACATTATCATAATGGACCTTGACATGTCGTTTATTCGCTTTAATAGTCATAGAGGCAGCTCGACACTACTCATCTAGGCTCTTTAGGTGTACGAGGTGTTCTTCAAGATTGAAAGTGTCAGGTAGGATATTAACTGCCATTCTAAGGGAAGGGATTCTGCATTCAATAGGAAGGATCAACTCCACACCGTGTACTAACTGTAAAGGAGAAAAACTCGTGGAAGTCTTAACTAAGGTTCGGTATGCCCAAAGTGTAGAGTAAAGCATGAGATGCTAGTCAGACTTGATCTAGCTGATAGTTTTGTACAAAATGGTCTTGAGAGACTTGTTCATGGCCTCTACTTGTCCATTTTCCTAGGGATAATAAGGGGAATAATGACCATGTTTAAACCCCAGTTTTGATGTTAAATCATTCATCATTTCGTTCTGAAAGTGACTGCCATGATCAATGACAATCTCACTCTGGATTCTGAACCGGGCTATAATTTGATTGAACACAAAAAATGTTGCAGTCTTACCATCGGATTTAATTGTAGGCATGACCTCTGCCCATTTAGTAAAGTAGTCTATGGCCACAGTAATATCTCGATGCCCCCCAGCTGAAGTTGGGTTTCACTCTACAAAATCCACCCCCCACTTCGTGAAGGGACCGAAGGTGATGATCAGGTGAAGAGGGGCTAGATGCGAGTGCATCTTCCTATTGAACACCTCGCAAGGATGCCACTTCTTGACTGCTTCAATACAATATTTAAAAATTGACGAGCAAAAAATAACCAGCTTGCAAAATACTTTGGGTAGTCACAAGCCCAGATAGATGACCACCACAAGCCCCATTGTGAAAGTCATTAAGAATGTACTTAGTTGTTGAACACACCACCCACACTAAGAGAGGGGGGGAGGTTGAATTAGTGTGTGGACTATTCTAACTTTTTCTTCTCATAGGTTAGCAGTTAAAACATATTTGTGTTGGTTGTGGAGCCCGATTATCTTCCTGATTCAGAGGCATTTTACTTTCAGCCATGTTTATACCCCATGAATAAACCCCATAAGTATGTACACTCTTCCACATGGGGGAGTGCAGAGGGGGGGTACCCCCTTTGCGGGGTCCGAGGGGGGCTACCCCCCGGGCTGGGGGATCTAGGGGCAAGAGGGCCCCCAGTGAGGGTTCGGGGGCAGCGTCCCTTGATGGGGGTACGGGGGCGAAGCCCCCGAAGTAAAAATTGCCTTGTAAATTTATATTGTAATTTCATTATAAATCTGGACCATTCATTATAAGGTCGCAGATCTAACGGTAGAGATTATGCTAGGGTTTTTTTCCCTAGAAGGAAACCCTCTTTTATGAGGGAAATGTATTGTGGCTATGGTTGATGGCAAATATTGTATTCTGAGAGAGGAGATTGTGAGATAAAGAAGAGGAAGTTACAATGGGTTTTGTTGTAGGTTGTATCCCTTCATTTGTTGGATAATAATAAAGGAAGGACCTGACAATTTCTCTGGTGGACATAGCCCACACTGGGTGAACCACGTAAATCTATGTCTCTCTAGTATTGTGTATCTTTTGTGTTTTTTTTCCGCATTTGTTTTATTTTATTGCTCCATGGTCCTATTTTTCTAACAACTAGTATCAGAGCGAAAGGTAACTTGCAGGAAAAGAGGGTTTCTGGTTCAAGTGGGAGCAATGTCAGAAGATGGAAAGTTTAGGGTCAAGAAATTTCATGGTCAAAAATACCAGTTATGGAAGATGCAGATGGAAGATTATTTATATCAGAAGGATCTATTCCTACCATTGGGTGGAGTAGCAAAGAAGCCGGCGGCCATGAAGGACGAAGAATGAAAGATTCTTGATAGAAAGGCCCTAGGAACGATACGGTTGAGCCTAGCAACATCGGTGGCTTTCAATATTTCCAAAGAAAAGACAACGAAGGGTTTGATGGATGCATTGGCCAAATTGTATGAAAAACCCTCGGCATCCAATAAGGTATTTCTAATGAAGAGATGATTTAATATGAATATGTCAGAAGGTGGGTCTGTTGCAGATCATTTAAATGAATTTAATACGGTTACTAATCAACTAAGTTCTATAAAAGTGGACTTTGATGATGAGGTCAGGGATCTTCTAATCTTGTGCTCATTGACAGAAAGATGGAACAACTTGGTCATGGCTGTAAGTAATTCTGTCTCTGGTTCAAATAATTTAAAATTTGATGATGTTGTTGGTTTTATCCTTAGTGAGGAAATGCAACGGAAAAGCACAGGTGAGACATCAGGTAATGCATTGAACATGGAGAATAGGGGAAGACAAAAGGATAAAGTAAAGGGCTCAAGGAACCGCGGAAATTCTAGGAAGGGCAGATCTAAATCCAGACTTCGAAAGATAGAGTGTTGGAATTGTGGGAAGAAAGGACATCTGAAGAAAGACTGCAGAGCTCCAAAGAAACAAAGAGATGGACAAC
>SNQJ01S0053069.1:38661-59485 GCA_010110895.2 Picea sitchensis
AACAAAGCAAAGAAGACATCAAGAAGATATTCTTGGGACACCAAAGCAAAGGTATGTAAGAATTTTTCATGGGCATTGTTATTCATGTAATAGATATGGTCACAAATCTTTTGAATGCAGATCTTATGAAAGGAGATATAATGGAAGATTTTAAAACACCATGAGTTGTTGGAGATGTGATCAAGTAGGACATATTGTTGTTCACTGTAATAGCATGAGATGCTACAGCTGTAGTGGGTTTGACCACAAATCCCAAGAGTGTTGGAACACTAGAAGAAAGTCCACGATGAGGACTTCACATAGCATGGCTAGAAGAAGGAATGAAGAAAGAAAGGGAGCATGAATGATTTTAAGGATGAAAATTTGTTTTAAAATGTAGAAACCTGGGCGAATCTTACTAATCTTTCATATGCCAACTATAAATGTTTGGCGATATTTTTGTAAAGTTATTCAAATTTATGAGGATTTAATATAGTTTGTATAAAATTTTGGCGATTTTGAAGGTAAAATAATTTTATCCTATAGAATTTGTGCGAATGTTTTTACAATAGCGAATCATTTTTTGGGAAAAACCTTGGAAAATTAGCCGATGAACGAAATTTAGCCCCTAAAATAATCCTTGAAAGGGAGACATCTTTGAAAAGATGGATGCTCAGAGATCAAGTTCTAAGAAGCAGAAACCTCTACAGAAGTGGGTGAAGAAGACAGAACAGCCAGAACAGGATGAAAGACTGAAGGGAAGCTCAAGTAAGTCATCTACTGAGGCATACGCGGGTGACAGTGGTAATAGTCGCATACATACACTGGTTGACCTTGAATAGGTCATGTACATATGCGCTCTGTTTTGAAACAGGGCATGTATATGTGGTACAAACATGGGAAAAAGAAAATGCACATGAGTTGCAGCTTGATGTGATGATATAACTTTGTGTTGTAGGGTCTGACATTGTTTATTGCAGGTTCTGACACTGTTTGTTGTAGGTTTTCATAGTTCTATGTTAGATCATGTAAGGTGAGGATGTAAAATAAATCTTGGGTGCATGGCACTAGCCCATGAGTATGGATTAATGGAAGCATATGATTGAATTTCATAGTACATGCATTTTTCATGTGGTTTAGCTACATATTGAGACATGTAGTTGGTGAGTTGAGTTGACGATGATGTTATACATCATTGATGATCTATAGTTGATGCATGATTGGTACATTTCTAGTACACTGGTAGAGGCACCTACTAGAGAGTTTATTGGCACATGTTTTATGGAGGATTGGACATAAATACACGGGATTCATCATTTTGTGGTATTGGTGCATGGTGGTGTACATGTTTTGGTATAGTCATATATGGCATATGCTTGATGATACTATGCTGTTTGTATTACTTGATTAGCACAACAATTGGTGTGTGTTTGATACATGGTTATGGTACTTGGTCCATGATGGAGACATATCATAAGTGATATGACACATGGTTGGAATATTGGTAGATGCACATGGTTGGCATATTGGTAGATGCACATGTTGGCATATTGATAGAGACATATGATTGATACATTCCATGGATGATATATTTTGGCACATTGCATGATGTTGATGTACATGGTTGATGTACATAGGTGTTGTGCATGATGCACACACATTTTGGGACATAATGTATTTGGTTAATATTTTTTGACATATATTTTTCTTCATGATGTATGGTATGGCACATGAGTTTGATGCATGGATAGGTCCAAGGATCGTCATTGAAAGAGAAGTTAATATATGATCTGGTTGAGAAATAACAATTGCATGTTTATTATATTACAAAGGAGATAGGGGGAGACATACCCATAGGGGGAGTCATTCTTCTTCCCATGATTCTAGGAGGAGATATTTATCAGATGCATACCTAGAAAAGAGCCCTATATTTGAAGAAATAGAACAAAGGCATAATTCCAGGAGGACCGATGGTCATAGAGGGAGTATGAGAAATGTATTTTCAGCATTACATCATATTGATATCCCTTGTTCAAAAGGGGAGAGATTATTTAGCGGCAACAAGACAGGGGGAGCATCCCCAAGAGGAGAATGGCCCTTTTCCATTGATGTCAAAGGGGGAGAGATAGTCACATTGATGCGATTGATATTGATTGGGAGAGATAGTCACATTGATGTGATTGATATTGATTGGGAGAGATAGTCACATTGACTATTGCTGATATGATTGATGTTTACTAATGGGGAGAGATAGTCATATTGATATGATTGATGACTATTGATGTAGAGCATGACTTGTCTACATGTTTGACATCAATAAATGGTAAGTGTTGTTGACATCAATGTTAGTATTGCCGTCAATGCCAAAGGGGGAGATTGTTGGATCATGTTGTCACTGATGCAAATGGTTTGATTGATTGATGTCATTAATTGATGTCAAGTGATTGATTGATGCCAATGGTTTGACTGATTGATGTCAAGTGATGGATTGATTGATAGGCTTGATTGATTGATGAACAAATGTATGTGTATCATCCTTGATGAGTTGTCATTGATATGATGAAGATGGACCAATGAGTTATCATTGATACATGATGCATAGTTGATGTATATAATGCAATGGTGGATTTATGTATAGATGACTCATTATTATCTTATCATGATTGATAAGGTGCAGAAATGGATGAAATACAAAGTGGTCCCCTTATGGGGAAATCCTTCACGGGAAGACGCTTTACGGATTGAGTTATCCTAGAAGAATGGTTAGAGGACCCATGCTTGTATGTGGAATAATAAGATGAAGATCAATGAAGTTGTTGGTGAAAATATCCTAGATGGATAGTTATTTTCATGCCATTTCCGGTGGTATGTGGAATGTCACATAACTCCTCACGGTTTGAGAGTTATGGCCCTACGAAGTTGAAGGACCCCCATGTGTTGGCTTGAAGCCCCAAATGGCCAAAGAAGTAAAAGTTCCCTAAAAGAAGAAATCATTATTTAAATTATAAAGTAAAGTGACAAAGTCAAGATGGATTATTTAAATAATAAAGAAAAGTGATAAAATCAAGAAAGATTATTTAAATGATAAAGTATTGGAGAACTTTTTATTTATGGAAAGTGGTTGACCCTAAAATAAGCAAAATAGGTTAAGTGACCTAGAAATGGGTTAAGTGACCTAAAAATGGGTTAAGTAACCTAGAGGATGAAAGTATAAATAAGATAGATATGGTCTCTTGTAGATCATCCTTTTTGTGGATCAATGAATATCTTCTTGTGAGATTATCTTGTGGAGTATTGATGAAGAGCTTCTTGTAAAAAAATCTTTGGTGTGGATCTCTTGAGCATGATTGAAGATCTATTTCGAGGAAGAGAGTGAGAGGAGGATATCATGGATGCATCAAGGTTTCATAAATGTCGGAGATCTTGACGGCAAAATTCTCGGAGCTTCAGAAAACCTAGTTTTTGAGGTATACACGGGTTGTAATGGGCCAGGGTGAGTACACACGCAGGCTGTATGAGGAAAGGGCACGTACAATGGATGGAATGATGATGACTTGTGTTTGAGATGGTGCCAAGATATTGAATGATGAGGCAGGTTCCAAATTTGCATTCTATGGGATCAAATCTATCACTAAGACACTGGTATGGTTACACTATTGTCTTGATGGATACTATTGTTTGATGTGTTTTGAATTCTTAAGACATTATTGGTATGGGTTCTATGATATGGTTCAGTTTGGATGACTTGGTTGATGGAGTGAGCAGTACTCTTGTGATTCAATGGTGACTTGATTGCTATGGTATACTAGTTGTTTATACATGATTGAGATAACATTCATATCGATTTATTGTGAAGCATGAGCAAGCTATTAGAGATCTTGGATATGTTGGTTGGTGGTTAGATTGAAGAAAGAAGAGAATGATATAATGATTGCAGAGATTCTGATTTTATATTGAAGGAAAAACCCTAAAAACTTAGAAGGTATACACAGGTTGTTGTATACACTAGATGTGTACATACATGTGGTGTAGTGAGCTAGAGCGCGTACACATGCGGGCTGCACTACTGACAGGTCGCATACCTGTTGACAGATTGACATCTGTTGAGGATTGTTGCGTCATCTCAGTTGGTGCTGAGGGTGTAAGCTAAGTCTTGCATTATAGAGCTGGTGCTCTTGTAGAGTTGTACTCTATTCAATTGTTGTTGATAAACCCCTGGATTGTTGTCCATAATAAAAAGAAAAATTGTACATACATCTTGTGTTTTTTATGTTCCTTGTGGTGATGAATTATTGACGATATGTGTTGCTAATATATGTTGTTGATATATGTTCACATCTAACTGGTTATAAATGACAACAATGGGTAATTAATAAATGTTGAATGTTAACTAAGGAGTTTTGTGTAAAGAGGGAAGTTTTGGGAAAAACTTCCCCACACTCATTCACCCCAACCCTATAAGTGTGGTAGGTGTGTCCAACATTTGTCCCTTACCTTTGTAATCTTGATGTTTCCCTTTTCCTTAATTATGTCTTCTATTCAGTTTCTATTCCACCTTTAAGGCACATTGGTATGCTCCCTCCACTGTATTTGGTGATAAGAGACTCAATTCATCTTGTATTTCTAATCTAAGACCATTCATATACCTTGTTACCTTATCTGAGCTAGATCCTTAGTATAACCAACTCTAATATTCACCTTGTAAAACTCTTTAGTGTACTCTCTAACAGTTAGCAATCTTTGTCTCCGATTTTGCATATGTTTGTACAAGGAAAGTTGATAGTCTTTAGGTAAAAATTTACCTTTTAAATTTGCAACCATTCTATGCAAAATTTTGATTGGTTGTTTGTTATTCCTTTTTCTCTTTGTTTGAACACCATCCCACCATAACAAAGCATGGCCCTTCATCTTTGTGACTACAAATTTCACCTTCTTTTCATCAGGAACCTCATCATAATCAAAGTGTTTGTCTAGGACATTGATCCAATCAACCAATGATTTTGGGTTTAAACCTCCACGGTATGAAACTATCTTTGTTCTGTACTTTGAACTAGCTCCCATAACTGCTTTTAATAATTTGAATCCAAGGTTTTCTTTTGTCACTTCTTCTTCTTCTATATTGTCCTCTTGCTCAGCTTCACTGACATCACCTACTTCAGGATCTCTTCTCCCAACATTTCTTATGGCTTCAACATCTTCACGAAGAGTTATCATTTCATCCATCTCCTCTGCATTTGCAACTAGTCTGCCTCCATGACCTCCTATGCCATGTCCTCTTCGAAACTGAAATGCTATTTCAGAATGTAATAGATTCTTTTGATAATTATTACAATCCCAAATTTCTCCTTCTTCTATCAATGGAGTAGGTGAGAAATAAATTCTCCCTTTCATAAACTTACATTAATCAAAATTTCCTGCTTTGATACCACTTAATGAAGAGAATGTTAATAAAACTTATAAAATCAATCCATATACCTACAACAATTGTTAGATTTATAGATCTATGGTGGAGATTAACTTAAACTTTACAATATAATGTTATAGCTCCAAACCCAATGGATTTCAAATAAAAACAAACTATATTTGTTTAGGATTTTGGCTCCGCCAAAGGTCAGATCCACCATTGCGCTTTATAACCTCCGCAATGAATTTAGGTCGTCTGATTCCAGATTGGATTTTAAATACAACTCAAAACTATATTGGATTTGAATTACCGGTACAGGTCTCGACAATAACTCGTGTGCATATACTCTCACCAAAATGGATTATGATCATAGATCTTAGCCCTAGATCGATTCTTAAACCACACGATTTCAAACATATAATTACTCATGGTTTTACTATACTAAACATAGAAATTTTAATTGAAACAGAGCTTTTATTTCATACTAAAATATCAGAATGCACTTCCAGTCTCGTTCTTGATGATTTTGATGGAAATTTTGTAGAGTTATATATGATTCACGAAGCAATCAATTGATCATATACAAAAAATGAACTTTGGGGATGAAGAATTTATGTCTAACCTTTTAATATCTTTATTTGACAATCAAAAATTTGCCAATTTCATCCTTATTCCAATCCCAACTGATCCCAACTGAATGCAATAGCCTCGATGGGCTTAAGTACAAACAAATTCGGTTTCTCAGATCCACTAAAATTGGATTGATCACCTTATTCAACCCTATATCCTACAATCTAGCCTAAAAATCAAAACAATTTATATCTCTGTTACAAATAAGGATTCTTAATCCTTGTTGTATTATTCAATTTGAATTCTAAATTTAATTAAAACAAAAAAAACAATTAAGAGAACCAACTCTCCTTGGTAAACTTGAATTTGACTTCAAATCCAATGATGATTTTGTTCTTTGAGCTCATGCTCCTGCATCAGCCCATTACTTAGAGTTTACTCCTTTGACTGGTTACTCTTCTAGTCCCTATGGAGATTTTGATTGGTGCCTCCTACATCACAAAATTTCATTATCAAGTCTATGCTTCTGGATTCCTCCATATGTGTCATTCTCTTGTTCAAAGGATGTCTATAAGCATGTTTCGGCCATTTCTTAGAACTCCTGACTTTGCATGTCGGCCATACCCTTAATGTATTTGAGAGTCACATGATGTTGTAGTCTTATCATGCACCCTGGTCTTAATTTCATTATGGGTAGATAACCTTGAACCCAACAATTGACATCTCATCATTGGTCATTGACTAGAGGGTTTCCCTTGTGTTTGACATCAAGAAATCTATTCACACATTGGGATTCATGCATTGTTTTGGATTCCATTATCCCTATTGGTGGTTTCCTCACCTTTTTTGGGAGTCTTCATTATTGGCTTTTATTTAGAGGATATTTTTCATGAACTTCTTGCATTTGGTGCATGCGAAAGACACACAGGGTCGTTCATTGGTGAACATGTTCTGCGTCCAAATTCCTCCAAATCATCAAGCTATTTCCTTGTACCTCATGCTAAATAATGAGAGATTCCTTAATGCTCTCCTTTCAGTGGGTCTCCTTCCTAGGCCTAGAGTCCTATGAGTTCTATAGGCTTGCAGTCATAAGTGGTAGGTTCTCTCACCATTGACATTTGGGAATACATCAATGTCTCCTAATCAATGGAATATTCAAGTGTTCAACCTCAACACCCTTATTCACACTTGTAAGAATATACTCGGTGCCTTGACACCTACTTTCATTATCAGTAGGTTGTCTCGCGTTTCTTAATGATATACCTTAATGACCAATAATCAAATGAAGTCTCATTATGTTCAAACCCAACTCCTGGCAGGGGTGACACTTATTAACCACTGCAATACAATCTTTGAAGATAGATGGCCATAAATAATTGTCTCACAAAAGTTTCTAGGTTTTCGCAAGCTGGGATAGATGATCACCGCAAGCCCCACTGTGGAAATCGTTTAGGAGTGACTCGACTTCCCTGTGAGTTAAGAAACGATGCAGGATATTGTCTATTCCTTGGCAATACAAAGTGTCACCAACGATATTATAATTCTTAGCTTGGTATCGTACACACCATCAATCATCTTGCGAGAGATGCTGAGGGAGCTTCAAAGTTTGAAGATAGAGAACAATGTCTCCATACCAGGGGTCGAACGCAGAAAAGGAAAATGTGTTCATCCATAAACAAATCAACATGGATAACATACTCATTTAATCATGGAAAGTCAAATATTAACTCTGTGAATACTAGTGATTTCTTGGATTTCACAGAAGCGAAATTGAGATCAAATTCTTGTAAAATGAAAATCCATTTATTATGTTTTCCCCCCATGATACACCTAGTAAGGATGTGTTGAAATGGATTGACATTGGCCACCAAATTAGTATTTCAAATAAATATATAATGGCGTAAATGTTGGACTGCGTGAATGACAACCAAAGCTATCTTTTCAACGTGAGAATAATTAAGCTCAGGACTGACTAAGTTTTGACTAAGATAGTAGATGGCGTTCTCACAGACCTCATCATCCTCCTAAACCAAAACCATACCAATCATCTCCTCATACGCGGTGATATAAAGCAAGTAATCCCTAATGTAGTTAGGAGACTTCAGCAGAGGCGTTGATACCAAGGCTTTCTTCAAAGCATCAAAGGACTCATGGGCTCACTCATCCTAGATAAAAGGGGTGTCCTTCTTCAAAAGACACACGAAACCCTTAGTGATATTGGCATAGTTTACTATAAACCGATGTAAAAGGTCATTTTTCCCATGTAAACCTTGAATTTGTCAAATAGTGGGTGGGGGAGGCAATTGAAGTATTGCCTCAACCTTTAATGGATCTACCATGATCCTAGTCTCAGAAACTAGAAATCCAAAAAGACGACGAGACCTAACGCAAAATATGCACTTATGAGGGTTCAACCAAATTCTATAGTAACGACATATTTCAAAAACAAGTCGAAGGGCGTAGAGTGATTTTCTCTCTTATGAGAGTGAGAAGCAAGATGATCAAGCTAAGCTTCGACTATATGCTTAATATCATTGAATGCGAAGGTCATAGCATGTTGGAAGGTTTCTCCGACATTTTTATGGCTGAAAGGAATCTTTCGGTATGCGAAATTATCCCAAGGACAAATAAATTTCATCTTGTGTTGATCATCAGGTTTAATTTGAATTTGGTTATACCCTAAAAATATGTCCATGAAAGAAAACACTTTGCTTCCCGCACACTTGTTGAGAATCTGATCGATGAAAGGTGTCAGGAAGTTGTCTTTCGGACAAGCTTTGTTCAATTCACGAAATTCCATGCATACACAAATAGTTCCTTGCTTCTTATTCACCAAAATGGGATTGGATACCCATTTAGTCAAGGGAATCAAGTAGATGAAGTCAACATTAAGTATCTTTTCCACCTCTACCTTAATAGTAGGGGCCTTCCGGGGATTAACAAATCTAAGACTTTTTCGAACAGGTTTAGAATCCAAATATGTTCTAATATCATGCTTGAAAATATGAGGGTCAATTCCTAGCATCTCTTTATATGACCAAGAAAAAACACCTCAGAATTCCTTGAAGAGTTCAGTGTAGATTAGGATTTCTTCTAGCGAAAAATCCACACTGAAATGTATGCTTTCAATCTTGCCAGGGGTACGAGAGATATCGATCATGACAATAAGAGAGATACTCACCATATTTCCTTCAGCATAAATGTCGTGTGTATCAAGTGGAACTACGACGTGTCCGACTGTCTCACTTAAAGTAGATCAAAAGTCATCTTGTTCGATCCTTTCAAAATCTGGGAGAAAATAAGAGAGATGATGCATATCATCCCAGGGTCTGTTGAAACCATTCATGCCTTCGATGAGAGCTTCATCTGAGGGTAAAGTTTCATCGAGGAAGTCATGTGAACAAGACAATGAGGTGGCATACACGGGCCTAAGAATAAGATCCTCCTCGTCCTTCGGCGAGGTAACAGGATCAGGATTGTCGGAAGAGTCAAGAACAAATTGATACACAATCTCCGATGTCGATAGTGGCATGGCGATTCCATCATGCTACTGACCTTCACAATATGAAGTCAAGGACGGTAGGGTCCAAGGATCGCTAAAATAAGAAGGTCGAAACAGGCCTACTGGACTTGGCGTAAACATGGTGAATCGGTGCCATGAAGTCAAAAGTACCCTTAAGGAAAGAATACATTCCAACACTGATATTCTCAGTTGTCGACTGAGAATTGTCGATCACAGGGATCGACAGTCCAACGGATGCATTGGGACCAGCGTATGCAAAGGATAACTGGTCAATTGTCACGATCTTCCCATCATGAGGAAAACAAAGAGTATAGAAGACAGACGACATGACAACAATCATAACATAGATCCAATTGCATCCTAGTAACAAGTTATAATCAAGAGGTGAATCAACTACCTTAATTTCCACCTCTATCGTCTTCCCACCCAAATGGACCGGAAAGGCAAGAAGAATACCGTGAGGGCAGAAGAAATGACCGTCAAAAGTAGTCAACATGTTCGATGATTTAGAAAGAGTTGGAGAACCAAGAGTTGTCCAACAAATTAGGGACATCACACATGTAGTGGTGCCTTCATCAACAACTGCACGTTTGATGGTATACTTTGAGTACCCCATGTGGATTTGGAATGCCACATCGTAAGGCAAGTGAGGCTTCACATCTGTGATGTCAAACTTGATAAATTTTGAGCCATTGGGTTCTAGATCTCCTAACATAGATAGCAAGACATTCCTCTATGAAGGACACGTCTGGAGTACCTCCAAAGATGGCATTGCACAAGGGGTTTGAACCAAGTCCTCAACAATAGAGTAGTTTTGAGAGGATCTAGCATTTGGATTGTGGGTAGAGCACTTGAGTACTCCTTTCGGAATATGAGGCAGTGGCTCTAGTTTTTCGATCTATAAATTCGTCTCCAGAGGAGGAGGAGGAGATTATAGACTAGGTATAGCCTTTGAAGAACTATAATCTCAAGATCGAGTGGGTACATGAACTTTAGCATCGACCATATTGATACAAAAATGGTCATTGTATTGCAATGATGGGTTTTGACTCCCACCAACCACATTTCCGGCGTTTGAGGAGCTTGAGGCCATGTGTTGGTTATGTGGGAAAGGATTTTTCATCACGACGGATGGTAGAGATAATATCCTCCCAGCTTCTGCAAGTTTGGGGAATAAATGAGTAAGGTGATCATCTGTACAAATATTACAGGGAAATTTCACCTTACGTCTTTCTTTCTTGCCCTCTCCAACATTATTATTTGTCTTCTCATTATTAACATTGTCCTTGGATTTATTATTTTTCCCACCCTTACGATTATTATTACATCCTTTCTTCTTATTCCTGCTTGGTTGTTGGTTACCATTCGGGTCGATCGATGATTGCATAGAATGTAAATCCGTCGACTTAGTGGGATTGGAAGACACAGATGAAGTTGGCCCTCCTGGAGACTGGTTTAGAGATAACTCTTTCAAATGGATTTTCAGCGAGTCTGTGGATTTTACATTGGTGGAGCCTATAATTCCATCAACATGAGGTCTGGTCTTTTCTCTAAGGTCATAGTTTGACCTCGATGCATCCAAAAGAATGTGGTATAACATCCTAGACTGAGCATATATAAGATCTAACTGTTGGGCTTTGAAGATTGCTTCTTCCTCAGTGGTAACCTCGGATGTAGCAACATCCTTCGAGATAGGAGGCTGCAAAGACTTAAGGAACCATTCTAAAAGAAAGGATGGGGGTATAGAGGTCTTAATCAACCTCTTCCGTCTACACCACTCCTGGATATGATCCGATATATGGTTGGTTGTGTCCTGGCATAAAGTCGACAAGAAGTTCTAGGCCAACATCGTAACGAACCGACAATTGGAAGTGGTTAAGGAAGACCAACACCATCTGACTAAAGGTACCATATCCCCCCCTAGGTAGCTCGATATACCATTTCACAACGAACCCAAAGAGTGTGCGTTGAAATAATATTAACCGAATAGAATTGTCATTAAGGGAATTCGACAAGAACCATAGGTGAAAGGTAGTAATGTGATCACCAAGATCCTCTCCATTCTTACGTTCGAATTTCAGAATGTCTGAAGAAATCTTGGTGGGGACATGGGGCCTTGTAGGATCATGACACACAAGGTTGTTCATCAACTTAGACAATTCTGGCAGATTAAGCGTGGCCAGAAAAGGGAGACGGGGTTGCGACATCTGGCCCCAAGCTCCCTAAAAATATTGTGCTTGAGGAATTGTAGCCCATCCAGGGTTTTGGTAAGCACCATGTCCCTGTCCAGGATTGTAATACCCTCCTCCAGGCAGATTCATAAGAGGTTAGTTGGGTATCATTCCAGTAGGAATGTTCTTATGGGGGTTATAAAAATTGCCCCCAGCCGGATTGGATCTGGGTTGGGGGTTTCCCAAGGCGTGAAACTGACCTCCTTCAGGTGTGAATCTAGAGGATAGAGGTGGATTCATCATGCCAAACGTGTTGGTCAGAATCGACACTGAGGAGGTAAGGGTATAGGAAGAAACTTGAGAAGAAGTTTGTCTGCCAGGTTGGTTGCTCCACCCATAAGAAAGAGGGTTAGACCTGGGGTTAAGAGAAGGAATGCCTCCCATATTAGGAGTTGTTTGAGGGATTTTAGAACCACCAAACTAAAATGGAGTATAAGGAGGTGTAGTGCCCCCAAGTCTAATGCTAGCATTAGGGACAACAAGTGGCTAGAGTTTGAAAGTTGTGAAGTAAAATTCGACATACCATAGGAAAAAGGACTAGAGGCCATAGGTATGGTCTGAACATTATAGCCTGATGAGTGAACAAGAGACCCAAATGGGTTTGAGGCAAGAGATTGAGCATTCACTATAGGACGTGCAGTAGTAATGATAGGTGCCTCAGACACTACAACCATTGTGGTTGCAGGAGTTGAAGGGGTGCCATTAACTATAGTAGGTGTGGGATTCGAAGGGCTCCCAGTGTTCTGATGATTTGGTTCAGTACTCATCCTTGTAGAATCACAAGTCTGAATAGTGGAGGTGTGTGGACGACATCTAATAACTCTACGCATTTTAGAAGGAAAAGACTCAAAATCCGGTGGTAACTGTAACAAGAGACGGGACTGAAAGGGACATTGGTCCAACTCCACGATGACTTATAACTCAATATAAATCCTAGGGCCAACTAGCAATCAAAGAGCACACCAAAAATCAAATGACCAAAATGCACAAAAACGGGGTAAAGTGGCTGAAAGGGGAATCCCTCCCGAAATAAGGTATGTCTCACCCAAGAGGGTCCTGATACTCCCTGCTAAAGAACAGAGATAAAAAAATCAATTATAAGGGCCCTCATGGGCTTAACAACCAGTCGGTCAGATCCCCCAAGAGAGGTAATCCTCCATAAAGGTTGTATGTTATCCGATCCTTATCTGACCCAGGGTACCTGGAGAATAACCCCTGCAAGTAACCTATGTGGCACCTAAGTCAAGCAACTAAGAAACCAATGTATAACCGATGCACATGCGATAAGTCATAAGTCAGGTCCACCATATGGGCAGGGTAGCAAATCCTGAAACCTTGAAAGTACCACCTCTCACGAAGGTAAAGTCACTATCAAGATCCCCATATACAAATAGATCCCTAGAAATATCTCTGACGCTAAGAAGGTATCAGGGGGATATCCCTTCAACCAACCTCCTGTGACCTCGTGATTAACTCCAGTGTGAGTGGAGCCTCCTGATATTACCAATTATACAATGGATTCTCCAGTCCCTTTGTCAGACACATATGTTGATTTAATTACCTTGGAGACGTTTACTCACAAAATCCTATTCCAAGGCACTGAATCCTAAGTTAGTTTGTGCACCTTAGAAAATAAAATCGTGACTAATCAATTTTAAATTATAGTATTAATTTTAATGGCTATGCTTACTCAAAAATTTATGGTAGTGAAACTCATGATGTTATGACTCAGCAAGAAAAGTAAATATGAATACAATGCAAACTCCTAACTTCAATTTTCAATGAATGATATGCTTCTTAAAACAAATGAAATTTTCAATTTTAACTTTACAATTCCGAAGTAAAGATGTAATCTTTCTTTATATTCACTAAGCTAATGACAAAGACTCAAAAGATAAAAAATCCAAGCAATGCAAAATGCCTAATATTTTTGTATTTTCAATATAAGGAAAATGAAAATGCATGGACTGAACAACAAATTGATATATAAACTCTACTGTGTATAGAAACAGATAACTCAAGTAGGATACCAAGTAGCAAGAAACACAGCCCAATGTACAAGGACAATCAAAATGAAAAGATGACAAGAAAGACTCCGCCCAGGAATTCAACCAAACACAGGTTTCCTATCATCCTAAAGACACTTAACAGTCACTACAGAGACCCAAGAAGACTCAACAATCATCAAAACCTACCCAACAACCACCAAACCCAACAAACAAGCAAAGAAGTTTGTTGTACGTGACTTTTCAGGGAAACATCGTGTATGTACACTGCTTGCATAAGGACATTACACATATATACATGACTATCAAGAAAAAGGTCGTGTATATGTTTCAAAAACCAAGCTAGGCAAGGGAGAAGGATGAAAAATCAGATCCAGAGTGAACATAGGTTTTCAAGCAATGATACGACAAGAAATGCAATAGGAACGAGAACAATCTAAGGAGAAAAAAACTTCAAACCCCAAGAAAGAAGATTCAATCCTCAGTATGGTTGTCAATTCTGTTATGAGGAAAATATCTCTATGGCTAGGGGTAAACCACAACAGATGAAAATGAATGCATAAATCAACTCGATTCTCAAGTATTCTATATAAACAAATATGCTAGAAAGACAAGACAAAAGGCCTACCTTGTCTAGATGTTCGATGAAGTCCAGCATTGAGCACTTGACCCAAAGCAATATACCTGCAACTAGTCCTCAAAAACCAAGCAAAGAAAGCATATGGTGATAATGTATTATGTTAGCACATTCAATAGCATAATCCATTAATAAACATGACAAATATGCCCATGGAATAATAATTCAAATATTCACAAGATATCAATTGGACGGGGAAAGAGTATTTCTATTAATATATGATCAACATAAGTGAAAATGTTACAGACTTTCGTGTCGACACAGTTCAGAACCAAGAAACAAAGTTCCTTCCAGCTGGGCCTCCACCACTTCAATCCTCCACCAAAAGCAAGCTCAGAGAAGAGAGACAATGAAGTTCTCAATCAATAAGGGAAGAGCTTGGGGGCTAAACATTGTATTCAGACTTAAAGGACAAAGGGATGCAGACTCAATATGAAGTAAATAATTTCTCCAGAGTAACTTTGCTCTCAAAGTTGCATTCTTTCTCCTCTTTTCCATAGCTTGAAATTGGCCCATTTATATACTTCAAATGGAATTGAAGGGCCGAGTCAGAATGATTCCAGTATATGGAAGGCCAAGGATCATAGATCTCCTATCATGACATGGAAACCTGACACCATTTTTCATTTTTGGGCACAAATCCTGTACATGGGATGTAGTGGTGCAACCTGCATATACGCGTTTTGTATAGTAGGCAAGGTGTGTGCATGTGGAAAAAATATATTTTTTAGCTCTGGGATTTTGAAAAAAGGGATGAAAAGTCTACATAGGGAAATGGAAAAAGGCCCTATGTGCAAGATTGCATAGGGTGAGGAAACTATTGCTATAACACCAACCCTATTTGGTAAACTTGACTTTGAATTCAAATCCAATGATGATTTTGTTCTTTGAGCTCATGCTCCTACATCAAACCCCTCAGGTCAGAAAATTTCATGAACTCATGTTCATGAGTTCTTATATAGTACTGCCACTTTTATGTATGAGTGAAAAATTTACCCAAATAGCATCTTCAAGTGGATGATCCTTCCACTTCATTAAGTAGTCATATTACTCTTGTCCTCTTGTCTTCTTCAACAGTTTGGTATCCAAAATTATTTCTATATGCAACTTCTTCGTTGTAGGAATTTGTTTTTGCCACTTAACTTGTTATCCTATGTCTATGTCCAAATCATTTGCTGACTGTTATGCTTCAGGTTCCACATAAGAATACAAATCTGCTACATTAAATATGGGAGAGATTCCCATGTCTTCTGGAAATTCAATCTCATAAGCAGTGGCTGAAATATTTCTCAAAATCATGCAAAGCCCAATCTTTTTAGCCTTAAGTTTGTTATATGTGCCTCTAGGAAATATTTATTTCCTCAAATGTGCCAATACTAAATCTCCTTCTTCAAAAACAACTTTCCTTCTATTCAAATCTGCTTTCTGTTTGTACTTGAAACTATTTTTATGTAACTATTCTTTAACTTTTTCATGCAACATTTGCATATATGAAGCAAAATCTTCTGCATTTGCGCTTCTCTTCTCCATATGTCCCAAATATCTAAGCTCAAATACTCCTCTTGGGTTCACTCCATAGACAATCTTAAAAGGAATTAACCATGTACTTCTGTTGGTTGAGTCATTATAAGCAAATTGAGCTTGTGGTAAAACTAAATCCCACTGATTAGGATGTTCACTTACCAAACTTCTCAATATATTACCTAAACTTTTGTTTGTAACTTCAATTTGACCATCTGTTTGAGTATGGTAGGATGAACTAAAGTTAATACTTGTTCCCAATTTCTTCCACAATGTTCTCCAGAAGTGTCCAACAAACTTAGTATCTCTGTTTGAAACAATACTAACAGGAAGACCATGTAGTCTTACTACTTGTTTAAAAGAAATAGTTGCAATATGAGTTGCATCACTAGTTTTATAACAGGCTATAAAATGTGCCGTTTTAGAAAATCTACCTACCACAACAAAAATTGAATCATTGCCTCTCTGAGTTCTTGGAAATCCCCCCAAAAAATACATAATTAAATCATCCCAAGGTCTTTTTGGAATTGGCAGTGGATGATATAAGACTGTGTTCTGATGTCTACCTTTTTCATGGTGACAAATTTTGTATCTTCCCACAAATTTCTGAACATCAGTCCTCATTCCTGGCCAATGATAAAAATTACTCAACTCAGCATAAGTTTTTTCATTTCCAAAATGACCAACAATTTCTCCACTGTGTTGTTCTTGCAACAAATTCTCTCTCATTGAACATTTTGGAATGCAAAATTTACTTCCTTTGAACAGCAATTCTTCTTGCAACGTGAATTCCATCCATGGACTTCTATCTCTCAAAAATGGATTCTGACATGCTTCATATGCTTCCTTAAAATCCACATCTTGAGGGTACATATATTTGAGATGTTCTAATCCAAGAACACTTACCTAGAACTCCTGCAAAAATAAACATCTTCTGCTCAAAGCATCTGCAACCTTGTTATATCTTCCACTAATATGTTTTAATACAAAAGTAAAACTCTGCATGAAGTCTACCCATTTAGCATGTTTCTGATTTAATTTATCTTTCTTAGTTATGAACTGCAAAGCACGATTGTCAGAATATAAAACAAACTCTTTAGGCATGAAGTAATGCCTCCATTTCTTCAAAGCTTGGATCACTGCATAGAATTCTATATCATAAGTGGAGTATTTATGTTTTGTCTCATTCAGTTTCTCACTGAAATATGCAATTGCCCTGTCATCTTGACTCAAAACACCTCCAACTGTTGTCCCACTAGCATCACATATAACTGTAAATATTTTTTTGAAATCTGGGAGAGCTAAGATAGGTCTCTCAGTAATCTTTTCCTTTAGCAGTTTGAATCCTTGTTTTGTTGCCTTTGTCCATATAAATGGTTGTTTTTATTTCTTCACAGTTTCTAGGATTGGAGCACAAATATCACTAAAGTTTCTTATAAATTTTCTATAGAAACTTGATGACCCATGAAAACTTCTAACTTCAAATATGTTTCTTGGAGATGGCCACTCTTTAATTTCTTTCACTTTCTCTGGATCCATCTTTAATCCTTCTTTTGAAATCACAAATCCTAAATAAACCAATTATGTTTTCATAAAGAAACATTTCTTCAAATTTATTAAGAATTTATCTTGATGTAGTTTCTTTAGAACCAAATTCATGTGCCTAACATGTTCTTCTTTGGTTTTACTAAAAACAAGAATATCATCTAAATAAACAATGACAATTTTCCCTATGAATTCCTTAAGTCTCATGAAAGTACTGGATGCATTAGTTAAACCAAAAGACATAATCAACCACTCATATAGTCCATTGTTTGTCTTGAAGGCTATTCTCCACTCATCACCTTCACTCATTCTAATTTTATGATATCCACTTTTTAAATATGTATTTGAAAAATATTTGGCACCACTTAAACAATCCATCAAATCATCCATTTTGGGTAAAGGAAAACCATACCTGATGGTAATTTTATTTATTGCTTTAGAATCTTTGCACATTCTCCAATATCTTTTCTTCAGACTCAATACTGTAGGTACAACACATGGACTCAAGCTTTCTCTAACCAATCTCTTGTTCAACAGTTCTTGCACTTGTTTGCTTATCTCTTCATTTTCTGTTGGAGTCATTCTGTACGCTGCTTTTTTTGGAAAAATAGCTCCATAAATCATATCTATATGATGAATAATACTTCTAATAGGTGGTAGTTCATTAGGAAAATCATCAACTACAATATCCACATACTCCTCTAACAATTTCTGAACTTCAATAGGCAAGTCATATAATCTTGTGTTGGTCAAAACAACCCTAGGTTTTCTAACAACAACAAAACTCACCTCTTCATCTTTCACACGCTTTAGAAATTCTTTTTCTATGACCAACAATACTTGTGTATTTGTCTGCTCTTCTGGTATTTTATCCTTAAGAGGAATAAGAGTATGCCTTCTTCCTTCCTTCTCAAATGTAAATTTATTCTCTCTGCCATTGTACACCACATTTGTGTCATATTTCCATGGTCTTCCCAACAACACATGAAAAACATCCTTCAGAATGACATCGCATAAAATATGATCCTTATATTTTCCAATATGGAAATCAACTCTACATTGTTAATTCACCAATACTTGATGCCCTTTTTGTATCCAAGAAATTTTATATGGTGTAGGATGCATCTCTTTTTGCAGTCATAACTTCTCATCCATTTCCACAAAAACCAAATTATGAGTACTACCATTATCAATAATTAATTTGCAGCACTTACCTTTTGATTTGCATATTGTTCTAAATAGATTTTTCCTTTGTGATGGTTCATGTAATTCCTTGTTTGATTTCAATAAAGTTCTCCTCATCAATAAGGTTTCTCTTGCCTCTAGAACTTCAACATTATTCTCTAGTACTCTTGGTTCATTTTCAGCTTGTGCAATTTGGACATTTCTTTGTCTTCCAACATTCTATGGACAATCCCATGACATATGGCCTGTCTTACCACATGTATAACATCTGACCTCATATCCTCGGCCTCTTTGAAAATATATTATTCCTCTGGAGTCCATTCCTCTTCCTCTTGAGGATTGTTCTTGCTGATTTGATGTATCAACTTCTTCCTTCTAAGATGAAAACTTATTCTTCCCAGATTGTTGTCCCTTACCTTTGTAATCTTGACCTTTCCCTTTTCCTGAATTGTGTCTTCTGTTAAGTTTCTCTTCCACCTTTAAGGCGCATTGGTATGCCCCCTCCACTGTATCTGGTGATAAGAGACTCAATTCATCTTGTATTTCTAATCTAAGACCATTCATATACCTTGTTACCTTCTCTGAGCTATCTAGGTTAGTATAACCAACTCTAATATTCACCTTGTAAAATTCTTCAGTGTACTCTCTAACAATTAGCAATCTCTCTCTCAGATTTGGCATTTGTCTATACAAGGAAAGATGATAGTCTTTAGGTAAATTTTACCTTTTAAATTTGCAACCATTCTATCCCAACTTTTGTTTGGTTGTTTGTTATTCCTTTTTCTCTCTATTTGAACACCATCCCACCATAACAAAGCATGGCCCTTCATCTTTGTGACTGCAAATTTTACCTTCTTTTCATCAGTAACCTCATCATAATCAAAGTGTTTTTCTAGCACATTGATCCAATCAACCAATTCTTTTGGGTTTAAACCTCCACTGTATGAAACTATCTTTGTTCTGGACATTGAACTAGCTCCCATAACTGCTATTAATAATTTGATTCCAAGGTTTTCTTCTGTCACTTATTCTTCTTCTGTATTATCCTCTTGCTCAACTTGACTGACATCACCTACTTCAAGATCTCTTCTCCCAACATTTCTTATGGCTTCAAGATCTGCACAAAGAGTTCTCATTTCCTCCATCACCTCTGCATTTGCAACTGGTCTACCTCCATGACCTCCTATGCCATGTCCTCTTCGAAACTGAAATTCCATTTTAGAATGTAATAGATTCTTTTGAGAATTATTACGATCCTGAATTTCTCCTGCTTCTATAAATGGAAGATGTGAGAAATAAATTATCCCTTTCATACACTTACAGGAATCAAAATTTCCTTCTTTGATACCACTTAATGCAGATAGTGTCAATAAAACTTATAAAATCAACCCATATACCTACAACAACCGTTATATCTACAGATCTACAGTGGAGATTAAATTAAACTTTACAATATAATGTTATAGTTCCAAACCCAACGGATTTCAAATAAAAAAAAAACTATATTTGTTTAGGATTTTGGCTCTAGCAAAGGTTGGCTCCACCATCGCGCTTTATAACCTCCGCAATGAATACAAGTCGTCTGATTCCAGATCAGATTTTAAACACAACTCAACACTATATTGGATTTGAATTACTGGTACAGGTCTTGACATTAACCCATGTGCATATACTATTTCCTGTTAAGAAGCAAATATCAATATAGCATAGAAAAACCTCAGAATAAGTATTGAACGCCTTGAAAAAGAGATATTTTCAGATAATAGGCCTCTTCAAGGGGGAAACCTCCTTTTACCCCACATAAATGGTCAAGTACAAGATGACTCCAAATGAAAATGTCTCCTTGGTATATATAGGAGACTAGGAGGTATAATTGCAACTAATGGAATAAAGTCGACATAAATAAAATAACATTACTAATGTAATTTGCCACAATTAAGGGGTAATGAGCCAATCTTATGGCTTAACATGCCCCTCCCCTTGAGACAAGTGTTGTCCACAACGCTTGAGTAACTCTGGATTCTTTTGTATAAAAGACTCATCTTCCCAAGTGGAATCCTCAGCCGGTAGTTTTCTCCATTTAATGAGATACTCTAAAATGGATCTATTCCTCAGCTGGCGAATTCTTGTGTCAGTGATGGATTCAGGCTCCAATATGATTTTTCCTTCCTCATCAAGTTCTGGAAATATAGTTTGAACTGGGATCTTGTCGCCTATAACCTT
>SNQJ01S0053069.1:63245-74136 GCA_010110895.2 Picea sitchensis
TTCCTTGTGTCCTCATCATGAATTTCATGGGATGCATTTTCACTTTCAGGTGTCTTCTCTATTACAAAATTTTTCAATACTTCCATGATCTCCTCTTTTAAACCATCCATCTTAGTATTTATTGCCTCCAACTTAGCTTCCATCTCTTGTAGTTCATACTTTGTTACTATATTCTTTTGTAAATAATTTATGTCCCTATGCATTTCTTCACCTTCATCAAGAGTCCAAGTAGGATTGTCTGAAGGCTTATTTGGTGTACAAGTTCCCTTTTTGGGTGGCATGTTGGCCAAGTATCACTTTTGAACCTTGATTTTGAGGTGGTTCTGCTAGACAATCTTTCTTCTGTTGTATCTCCCAAGTTTCGGCCCTTCTAGGTATGAAAATTTCTTTTATGTAGTTCTCTGATATTTCTTCTCTGCAATGCCACAGGTCTAATCAAAATTGGATGTGCCAAGTGGAATTTACGGTAACTTCTCCACAACTTGCTGATTTTTTACCTTTCTAGGAGATCTCACTTGTATAGCGTGCCCCACACAAAATAATTGAGATAAAATTATGAAACTTGTACCAGAAATACTGCATACTGTCCACTATCCAATGAAACTAGTCTCACTCAATTTGGATACTCTAGGAAGAAGTTATGATTGTTTTACCCGAAACACCTTATTGAGACTAGTCAATAGGACTAGTCAGATACCCTATCTTCCACAGGGTGTATCTACAAATGTAAGATGACCCAGAAGCTGAAATTTCTACCATAGATACCTTACTAATTTATGTGAATATCCTCCGGATTTCAGGGTCTGAAATGTTATAGAAAATGTTTTATAAAGAAAATTCCGCAATGAATCAGTTCATGATGATTCCAGAACACTATCTTGCACATGTTGTATCTCTGAAAGTATAAGGCCTCAGGAGCTGAAATTTTAACCCAACGTACCTTGATCCGTCTACTAAATATCCTCCAAGCCATTTCTTCTGAACCCCAAGACCTTGAGCTCCGATACCATATGTTAAGAACCAAATATCAATATAGCATAGAAAAACCTCAGAATAAGTACTCAATGCCTTGAAAAAGAGATAATTTCAGATAATAAGCCACTTCGAGGGTGAAACCTCCTTTTACCCCCACATAAATGTTCAAGTACAAGATGACTCCAAATGAAAATGTCTCCTTGGTATATATAGGAGACTAGGAGGTATAATTACAACTAATGGAATAAAGCCTACATAAATAAAATAACATTACTAATGTAATATGCCCAATTAAGGGGTAATTGGCCAATATTAGGGCTTAACATTTCCAAAATGGATTATGATCGTCGATCTTAGCCCTAGATCGATTCTTAAACCACACGATTTCAAACATATAATTACTCATGGTTTTACTATACTAAACATAGAAATTCTAATTGAAACAGAACTTATATTTCAGACTAAAATCTCAAAACGCACTTGAAGTCTCGTTCTCGGTGAATTTGATGGAAATTTGAGTTATATATGTTTCATGAAGCAATCAATTGATCATATACACAAAATGAACTTTGGGGATGAAGAATTTTGGTCTAACATTTTAATATCTTTATTTGACAATCATAAATTTTCCAATTTTGTCCTTATTCCAATCCCAACTGATCCCAACTGAATGCAATAGCCTCGATGGGCTTAAATACAAACAAATTCGGTTTCTCAGATCCACTAAAATAGGATTGAGCACCTGATTCAATCCCAGATCCTACAATATAGCCTAAAAATCAAAACAACTTCTATCTCTGTTACAAAGAAGGATTCTTAATCCTTGTTGTATTATTCGATTTGACTTCTAAATTTAATTAAAACATAAAAAAAAATTAAGAGAACCAAATCTCTTTGGTAAAGTTGACTTTCAATTCAAATCCAATGATGATTTTGTTCTTTGAGCTCATGCTCCTGCATCAAATCATTACTTAGAGTTTACTTCTCTGACTGGTTACTCTTCTAGTCCCTATGGAGAATTTGATTGGTGCCTCCTACATCACAAAGTTTCATTATCAAGTCTATTCTTCTGGAGTCCTCCATATGTGTCATTCTCTTGTTCAAAGGATTTCTATAAGCCTGTTTCATCCATTTCTTAGAACTCCTGACTTTGCATGTAGGCCATACCCTTAGTGTATCTCAGAGTCACATGAAGTTGTAGTCCTATCATGTACCCTGGTCCTACTTTCATTATGGGTAGGTAAACTTGATCCCAATAGTTGACATCTCATCACTGGTCGCTGACTAGGGGGTTTCCCTTGTGTTCGACATCAAAAAATCTATTCACACATTAGGATTATTGCATTATTTTGGATTCCGTTAGCCCTATTGGTGGTTTCCTTGCCTTTGTTGGTAGTCTTCATTATTGTATTCTATTCATAGGATCTTTTTCGTGCACTTTTTGCATCTGGTGCATGCGAAAGATGCACCGGGTCGTTGGTTGATGAACATGTTCTTTGTCCGAATTCCTCCAAATCATCAAGCTATTGCCTTGTACCTCATGCAGAATGATGAGAGATGCCTTAATGCTCTTCTTTCAGTGGGTATCCTTCCATCAACTTCATCTCATATATTTTGAAAACGAGGCCTAGAGTCCTATGAGTACCTAGAGGCTTGCAGTCATAAGTGGCAGGTTCTCTCACCATCGACAATTGGGAATACATCAATGTCTCCTAAAAAATGGATTATTCAAGTGTTCGACCTCAACACCTTTATTCACACTTGTAATAATGTACTCGGTGCCTTGATACCTACTTTCATTATCGGTAGGTTGTCTCGCGTTTGTTAATGATATACCTTGATGACCGGTAATCAAATGATTTTTCATTATGTTCAACCTCAACTCCTCTATTCACATGATGTAGACTTGCACCTTTGGTGGATCACGTAGAAGACTTGAAGACATCAGTTTATAGTCACAACTTTCCTGAGCTATTGCTATCATTCATTGGACCAATACCTATATGACTTTAGTGATCATGGGAGATCAGATTATACTCCATTGTATACATATATCTTTAGATTGATTTTGAGATTGGTTTTCACTGGGCCTTGTTCATGACTATGACAACCTATGGCATGTATCTACTTTGTATTGCCTATTCATGGCCACGAACAATTGTTTGGTATATTTCCACATGGATTTGCAGTGTAATTGAAATTGGCAGCCATGTGTACAAACTCATTATGAATTGTAACATTCTTATGAGAAACTAGTTCGTCTAGTTGGATCTCCATTAATCCATTTATGGGAATTATAATGTATTTCAGCCCTCGCAAATACTCCTCTGACCTCACACATTACAAGGCATCTTTTATAGCAATATTTTCCTCACCCCATTCAACTTGCTCAGAAGGCCTTTTCCATTTTCCTATGCAGACTTGAAGTCCCCTTTTGCAATTCCCAGAGCTAAAAATCATATTTTTTACATATACACATACTAACAACAATACAACATGAGTATACACGGGTTGCACCATTACAACATGTGTACATCAGGTTTTGTGCCCAAAATTAAAAAAATGGTTTTGGATTTCCATGTCATGTCACGCGATCCATGATCCTTGACCTTTCATATACTATAAACATTCCGACTCGGCCCTTCAGTTCCATTTGAAGGTTATAAATGGGCCATATCCAAGCTATGGAAAGAAGAATACTTCAACTTTTGAAATAAAATTTACTTTTGATAAATTATTCACTTCATATTGAGTCTACATCCCTTTGTCCTTTTAAGTATGAACACATTGTTAAACCCCCAATCTCTTCCCTCTTTGATGGAGATCCTCATTGTCTCTCTTATATGAGATTTCCTTTGGTGTAGGATTGAAGTGGTGGAGGCCCAACTGAAAAGGACTTAGTTTCTTGGTTCCAAGACGTGCCGACACAGAAGTTTCTCACTCATACACTTCTGTTGATCATATTTTAATAGAAATACTCTTTTCTCGTCCAATTAATGTCTTGAAAATATTTGAATTGTTATTCCATGGGCACATTTGTTATGAATTTTGATGGATTATGCTATTATATGTTCTAACTATGTATATTATCACCATATTCTTGTGTATTTTGGTTGTTGAAGACAAGTTGCAAGTATATAGCTTTGAGTCGAGTGCTCAACAGTGGTCTTCATCGAACGTCCGGACGAGGTAGGCTCTTTATCTTGTCTTGTTAGCATGTTTGTTTATACAACATACCTGATATTAAAGTTGATTTCTGTAGTCATTTTGTCTGTTATGGTTTACCCCATGCCGTATAGCGATTTTCCTCGTAACATTAGTTCATATGTTTTTGTTGACTTTTGTGTATTTATTTATTAATTAATCCCTACTTCTTTTTAGCCAAGACACTTAGTTGTCAAATTTTGTTCCCCTCTTTTTAAAGATTAATCACCTTCTCCTTATTCAATTTACTTAAATTTTTGATGAAATGAAATATATATATATTTTTTTTCACTTCTACACATTATAAATAGGATTTTAATGTTTGTAATGCGTATGCACTTAATTTTTTTCACTTCTTCAAATGCTAACTTAAGGGGAATATTAATTTTTACTTGAATGCACATCATTCTCCTTGTTGATTTCTTACTCTACTTTTATTAGTACCTTCCAAGGAAGGTAGTATAGAAATCAAGACGATGTAACAAAACTTACAAAATGAGATTACCTTGTCCATTTTACAAAACATCTAAGAAGCATTTCTAAAGTTTTGTAAAATATATAATTAATTGTAATATTTTCAAAATTAAAACCCCTTTTCTAATTTTAAAAAATTTATATTTCAATTTTCTTATTAGTTGATGGGGAATTGATGTGACTAAATATCCCTGTGGTGAGCTCTTGTTTTTAAATATTTATCAAAACAATAAAATTAATTTTACTAAATTTATTTGTGATTGGACACTTCAACGACTCACACTGCACTTTGTAGTCGAGGCTTGCAGTCCATCCCGACAGTCAGGCTTGCATTACATCCCCAGGACGTGTGCACTTCCAGATGACACTTCCATATGACAGTGCATGAACCACACACATATACACCAACACAATTTCAGATTACTTGCAAGCACATATAAAATAAAATGATGGACTACGAAGTTTAAAAAAAATTTACCTAGATTATCGTCTTTGAACCGCAAACAACCGCCTTTAGGTAAACAAAATGTATTATGCAATCGGATTTTAACCTCAAAGCTTCCCAACCGCCTTTAGGTACATGGAATGTATTATGCATAGGCGGATCGTGGTGATTGAACGAAGAAGGATCTGTATTGGGATTGTAGTTTCCAAATCCTCGACCGACTATAAATAAATTGTAGCAGGAGAAGGCTACAAGGACCAAGTACTTTCCTTAAGTTTTGTATGAATTTCTTCAACAAGGACCTGCACGAGGAAGAAAAAATACAATGACAGGTATTCTCAGCATATTGATGACTTTATTTCTGAATAACATGACTCTCGTCTACTTCCCTTTGCAATAAGGTAAGCCATGGTTCAAATATTCTGGGTGCTTTTTTAAAGATTAATTTTGTCCACTTTTAATATTTTTCTTATATGTATAATATTTTGAATTATTTCTAAAGCCACACACTTTCTTCTGCTGCAACAGTCACCAGTGGTGGATTTATTTCTTGCAACGTTGGGTTTGAGAACACATATAGATCATTTAAGAACCAGGCTATGACATTTCAAGTGGGTTCAAACGAATCCATGTTGTGCTGTTAGCATGAAGGGTTACCATGACACTCTATACAATCATTCACTTCCCCAATTACTCTAGATTTCATATTCGACAATGTCGCAATTGCTTTTCTTCTCCATCATCAGCATCGTACAACAAGTATGTTTCAATGGCGGTCGAATCTCTGGTGGGTAGCATCAATGGCGAACTCGTCTAAGCCATGAGCCGTTCTGGCCATAAGCCCACCTGCCTTTCGTTTCACTGACACTTGTTTTTCATTTTTCTTTTTGAATGACACTTGTTTACATGTTTTTAAAATTGATATAAAGTATTTAATTTTTATTTTTTTTAAATTGATATTAAAAAAAAATTTAAAGTTTTTTTTATAAGATTTTATATGGTTATATAGATCGTTAGAGAAAACAAAATTTTAATAGAAAATTCTGAATCATAAAGAAATTTGAATTTTTTTTCTCAGTTATACTAACCCAAAATTTAATTTAACAATCCCAATATATATAGAGAGATATATAGATATATAAGGAATTTTAAGTAAATATGTATCTTAAATCAACTGTTTAACTAATTAAAACTGATGTCACAAATAGTTAATAGTGACAATTCATTAACTATCAGTGGAATTAGAATGAGGATTTGCGGCGTTCAAAGTGATGTGCAAGGTGCATTTTTCTACCATACCTTCTCTACTTATACGATAAAGGTTAACGTCTATCATGTCATGCATTCAATATTAAGTTCCTCTATCTTAGGATACTTTGATGGAAATGTGTCTCCATCCATCTCTGCATTTCCTGATCTTGTTCTACAATGTTCCTGTCAAATATTTTATTACTCTTCATAAGAGAAAAGGGAATTGATGGGTAGTCTTTTTTTTTTTTTTTTTTTTTTTTTGCTTACATTCCCCACTTTTCTGTTCGCGATCACTGTTGAGGCAAAAAAAGGGAGGTTGTCATTCATGTTAGAATTGCTACATCCAATCAATAAGACAATGAATAAACACACAGATAAGAAACACATATATTTCACGTAGTTCACCCAAACGTTGGGCTACATCCACCAAGCAGAGGTATCGGTTGTCTTATTATTTAGATCATGGAGATTAAAACAACTTCACTCACATTCCTGTCTGCTTCTACGTGCTTACATAAATAATGAACATAATTAGATTAGTTTCATAACCAGTTTCTAAACTTGTGCGTTCATACCAAATTGGTATATTTGGTTGAACAAACTACTACAAAATAGGCTCCACTAAATCTACTCATATCTACCGAATCTGGGAAATTCGTTGGCATATTCAACAATCTCCACCTTGACAACAATTACCCCGATACCTTGCTCCTTATTTTGTTCATCACTTTTTCTGCAAGCCAAGAGAAGCCAAGCACCAACATAGCTTCTCTAATAGTACTGGTTTTGTGAAGATGTCTGCACAGTTCTCTTTTGTATGCACTTTCCCAAGAGAGACTCCACCTTCATCAATGACCTGTCTTACAAAATGGTACTTGATAGGTATATGTTTTGTTTTACTGTGGTAGGCTAGATTCTTATCCAAGTGAATAACACTTTGACTATCACAAAGTAAATTTACTTTGTCTTTCATCCTTTCAAACTCACCAAACAAACCTTTCAACCAAACTGCCTCTTTGCAAGCATGTGAAGCAGCTACGTATTCTGCTTCTGTAGTGGATAAAGCAACAATGTTTTGTAGCTTTGACATCCAACTAATAGCTCCACCTGAAAGAGTAAATACATACCCTGAATTTGACCTTCTCTTGTCCAAATCACCTGCAAAATCAGAATCAACATATCCACAGACTAATTCACAACCATTGTTATAAGTGATACAGTAATCATTTGTGCCCCTCAGATACTAAAGCACCCATTTCACTATTGCCTGGTGCCTTTTACCTGGATTTTCCATATACCTGTTGACAACCCCAACTGCATGTGAAATGTTTGGCCTTGTACTAACCATCGCATACATTAAACTTTCTACTGCATTAGCATACGGTATTCGAGACATATATTCATTTTCTTCTTTTGTACTAGGACACAAACTTCAAGAAAGCTTAAAATGGGAAGCCAAAGGGACTGAAACTAGTTTCACATCATTCATACCAAACCTCAAAATTATCTTCTCAACATACTTCTTTTGTGACAACCAAAGCTTACCATTCCTCCTGTCTCTGAATATCTCCATGCCCAAAATCTTCCTTGCTGCTCCTAGATCTTTCATATCGAACATCCTAGCCATCTGAGCCTTTAAACTATTGATCTCAGATATGCTTTTTCTTGATAAACTCATATCATCAACATACAATACTAAGATAATGAATATGCCATTATTCAATTTCTTAAAGTAGACACAATGATCATACTCACTCCTTGTATAATTCTGGCTCACGATGAAAGAGTCAAATTTCTTGTACCATTGTCTGGGCATCTGCCTCAGACCATACAATAATTTCTTGAGCTTGCAAATAAATTGCTTGCTGTGATTATGAACGAACCCTTCAATTTGTTCCATGTAAATTTATTCATCCAAATCTCCATGTAAGAAAGCAGTCTTAACATCTAGTTGCTCCAACTCCAAATCAAGCAATGCAACTAATGCTAACACAATTCGAATTGAAATAGTCTTTACAACTGGTGAAAAAATCTCATGAAAGTCAATACCTTCTTTCTGAGAATATCCTTTCGCAACTAGCCTTGCTTTGTACCTTTCCACCTTATCATCAACACCCTTCTTCAGCTTGTAGACCCACTTGCAACCCACAATTTTTCTGTCTCTTGGAAGTTCTACCAGGTCCCATATAGCATTCTTCTCTAATGCCTTTATTTCATCCTTCACCGCTTCTTTCCATTTATCACTGTTAGAACCCTTCACAACTTCTTGATAGTACGAAGGTTCATCATCATTAGTACTTAAAGAAACTGATTGAAACAAAATCATCATACCTTCTTGGAGGATTTCTGACCCATGTAGACCTCCTTAGGGAAGTTTGTGTCTCATCCAAAATCTGTTGACTTTCATCATCAACCATGTCTTCCTCTGCTGCAGGAGATTCTTCATGAACATCTTCTTAAACTTGTTCATGTTCACCTTCATTAGTTTCAAACTGAATTTGCTGATACTTTGATGCTTCTTCTTATTTCATTTGAACATCTACATTTGATTTGATGAGAGATGATTCATCAAATATTACATCTTTGTTAATGGTGATCTTGTGGGCAGTAGGATCCCACAACCTATACCCCTTAATACTATCACCATATCCAACAAAGATAAGTTTTTTTTTTATTTTGGATCTAATTTAGAATGTTGATGTTTCGGAATCAAAGCATAGGCTTCACAACCCAAAACTTTAAGATTAGAATAATTACAAGGGTGACCTTTCCATACCTCTTCAGGAATCTTGCACTCTATTGTTGTTGATGGTGATCGATTCACCAGATAACAAGTTGTAGTTACTGCTTCTGCCCATAGTTCCTACTGCAAGTTGGCATTACTTAGCATACTCCTTGCTCTCTCCAGAAGAGTCTTCTTGATGCGTTCAACAACTCCATTCTGCAGAGGAGTATAGGCAATAGTTTTATGCCTATCAATCCCAAACTCCTTGCAATAGTTCTCAAATTCCATTGACATAAATTCAACACCATTATCATCTCTTAAACATTTAATGGATATACCAGTGCTCTTTTCCACTAAAGCTCTAAACTGCTTGAAAATAGTAAACACATTAGCCTTTCCTTTCAACATATAGATCGACACCTTCCTAGAGAAATCATCTATAAAAGTAACAAAGTATGATGATCCTCCATATGAAATAGTAGGGGATGGCCCCCAAACATTAGAATGGATATAATCGAGGATTCCTTCACTTGTGTGTCTTCCGGTTTTAAATCTCTACCTATTCTATTTTCCATAAATGCAGTGCTTGCATAAATCTAACTTTAAATACTTTAGACTAGGAAGAAACTTGCGATCAGTTAATACCTTTAATCCTTGTTCTGTCATATGACCAAACCGTTGATGCCACAGTCGAACATAATCACTTTCTTTCTCAGATACCATTGTCGCATGATCTGACTAAGTTCTTCCTTCTAACAGGAACAAGTTACCAACCTTCTTCTCTTTCATAACTCGTAGGATTCCTTTATAGACTTTCATAAATCCACCTTGAAAAATACTCTTATATCCTCCAATGTCTAATAATCCCAAAGAAATTAGATTCTTGCTAAGCTCAGGTACATGTCTCACATCAGTTAGTATTTTAATAGTTCCATCAAACATCTTAATTTGAATGCTACCAATTCCCACAACTTTACACGAGACATCATTTCCCATGTAAACTATTACATCATCTATAGACTGGTAAGTAATAAACCAGTGTTTATGAAGACACATGTGATTTGAAGCTCCGAAATCTAGTAACCATTTTTTATCATGACGTGAACCAATACTAATTGATAAAACTTCATCAGTCATACCTGAACCTGTCGCTGAAGCTATTTCGGTTTCATTTTCTTCCGTCGTCCCCTTTGGAGGCTTGTTGTCGCTTCCATTAGTCCTTCTTCAGGTGTCTAGATTTTCCACAAAACCAACACTTAAGTTTTCTCTTCTTTCCCTTTGACTTTGACCAAGAAAAATCCCTCTGAACGTGTCCTCTTTCTTTAGGTCTGCCTCTAACCATCATCACCTCAGATGTAGAGGTTTCTAGATTGGATTTATTTCTTGTTTCCTCAGATAGTAAAGCTCCAATAATGTCATCAAACTCAATATTTTTTGTTGAACTGAAACTAATAGAGGTAACAAAGCGATCCCATGATGCGGCCAAAGAACACAGTAATGTAATTGCCTTATCTTTAGATTGGAATTTCACTCCCATGCTAGTCAACGAACTAAGAGAGTATTAAAATTATTTAAATGATCAACTATTTTCGTACATTCCTTCATGCGCAAACAATACAATTGTCTTTTCAGGAAGATCCTATTCGTCAAGGATTTCGTCATGTACAGGATTTCTAGCTTCATCCACAAACCGACTACTATTGATCCGGATTATTTTCGGCACGAAATGAGAGCGGGGATATAATAAAGAAATGCACAGAGATATTGTAGATATTCAATAATATAACAGAAATGTATCAGAGATGCAACCATAAAAA
>SNQJ01S0053070.1:15546-33213 GCA_010110895.2 Picea sitchensis
TTGTCAAATAGCCAGCCTTTGTAGGGTCCTTGGAATTTCAATCCTTATCAGGATAAATGTCTGTTTATTTGTGTGATTGTGGGTTTGTTGTAGTTTGTTTTTTAGGTAGTGTGCAAAATTCAATTAATGCACAACCACAAAGAATATTCCAATTATGGAACCTAGTAATATAATTAAGTGAGTGGTTTTTGACTGTTTTTGGTGTTCAATGGTTTTTGATGGGTTGTGATGTTGAGAGAATTGATGGTTGATTTAGTTATGTCTAAGTGTGTCATAGGTTAATGTGATTCTTAATAACTCTTAATAAAGTAAAGTTGATGTGACACATTGTGCTCGGAGTGTCAAGTTACATGTTATTTTTATGTAAGGTCAAATTGTATAATTGAGAAGATAGTAGAATGCTATCCTATATAACTTGTGAATATGTCTGACGGTTGTGTATTCACATATGGTGGCAGTTCAATAGAATGATTGAGTATCTAGTAAGTAAATGATAGTTAGAAGCTTTAAGTCAAGTGAGAAGCTCGAAAGTGTGGTGAAAAATAGAGCAGAAACAAATAGATTGGAAAGTGGATGTAAATAATAATGAAGACAAGATCAAATCAGATAAAAACAAATATTGTAATTTTTGATTTAGTATTGTAAGTTTTATAAATTAAATTTCTAATTTCTCTATTAAAAATACTTATAATAGGTTGTCATTCCAACCCCAAGAAGTTATTTTAGGAATAATTTTCAACAAAATTCGTTTCCATGACAGTGCTTTCATACCTCAGCTGCCCACAATTGAAATGGATGCCAGAACAGATGTTGTGATGACAATTTTTTTTTGGTATTCGAGGCTCTTTTCGGTACAAAACTGTTCTTTCTTAAGTTGGTTATTAATATATCCACATGTTTCAGTATTCTCCAGGTTTGTCATTCCATATATTGGAACTTGAATTTATTGGTTTAAGTTTGCTGAAAATACTTTAATTATGCATGGCTGCCCTTTCTTTCCTATAGGAATCATTTTTTTAATAAAATTTTTATTGTTCCTAGTTATTGGTTTTAAAACCTAGGTTTTAGGTTTTAACCATAGTAATCATATAAACTTGGATGTTTTGGAAAAGAAAATTCGCTAAATAGATATGATCAATTTTAAAACAATTTAAAAGTAGATAACATTCATAAATATTTTGTTATTATATTTTACATTATACATTATAAAATGACGTTTGCAATAAAAACAAAATGTAGAATGAATATATTTTACATTATACATTATAAAATGACGTTTGCAATAAAAACAAAATGCAGAATGAAAATATTTTATTGTTCCTAGTTATAGGTTTTAGGTTTTAACCATAGTAATCATATAAAGTTGGATGTTTTGGAAAAGAAAATTCGCTGAATAGATATGGTCAATTTTAAAACAAGTTAAAAGTAGATAATATTCATAAATATTTTGTTATTATATTTTACATTATACATTATAAAATGACGTTTGCAATAAAAACAAAATGTAGAATGAAAATATTAAACATGGAATAATGTAAAATGATAATAATATATTTGATTAAACATGGAATATCTGCATAATAACTTGTAAAACAATAATGTATTTTTTTCAGCATTGTACATATATAATAGTAAAACACAATAAAGTATATCAGTGATTTGATCATTGCCTGAAACTACATGAAATGATCATTGTATGTGAGTTATGGAAGTTTAAACATTGAACTCCATGAACCGATTTTTTTTAATAGTTTATTTTTATTCCAGAATTAATAAATTATAATATTTTATAGTTTTATTAATTTTTATAACAATGATTATAGCATTTGATGTTGATTATCAATTATCTTTTGACTACAAATATTTCTTCATTATTTAATTTTGTATATAAGTCAAATGAAATAATTAGTCTTTTAGAATATTTAATTATTTTTATAAAACATGCTATTGAGCAACAACTTCCAAGTGTTATTGTCTAGATACACAATGCAAGTAGATAACCTAAGTTTTCAGTTTGGCTTAAAAAGTTCAAATACAATTTTTGCATTCATTCTTAGATAACCTAAGTTTTAAAGTGGTAACATTTTTCTAGATAATTGTTTTATTGAGTGATTTCTATCACTATAACAATTGCCTTGTACATAAAACTTTGAAAAATTAGACTAAAGAAAAACAATATGAGTCTTTGGTGTTGAGATGAGGAAAAAGAAAACAAATCTAAGATGAAGAAGATGAAACAAAAATCTATTGGATTGTCCAATTTCATTATCTATCTCAAAGGATTGAAGGAACATAAGTTTTTATTATAGTAACCATTTGTCCATTAATGGATTCTAATTTTTTCAACGAGAGGACTAAACATTCACATGAGACATGATAAACCCCTAATAGCCAATAAAAAATGCATTGGTTCGGGGTTAGCGAACTCTCGGAGAGTTAAATCACTAAATATTTCTGCATTGATACATCACCGATCGTCGATCCCAGATGCACTTTCGGCATTGGAAATTTTTTGAGAAAGTTAATCCGGGAGCACCTGGGTAAACTTATCATCGATCGTCGATCCTTGATAATTTTCAATGTCGGCGGGGTAGGATATGTTGTTAGAATGATTATCTAAGGAAAAGTCCCTGATTCTGAATAACACGAGTAAACAAAGATGTCGGTCTCAAGTGCCATGTGTCTTTGTCGCATAGGGAGTTTCACACGGTCTAGTTTCATCTCGAGTCATCTTAATATTCCCTGTGTCCTAGTCGCACCTCCGAGTCATCTTTGCCACATCATCTCTATATGGCAAGATGGATCGGCATCGGAGCTCTTTCCAGAAGATATCAACAAACGATGTTTAACAAGAATCCCCAACCCCTGATCCACTAGCTAGATTAGGGAAACGGTGGGATGTTTTCAACACAAGATACGATTAGGTTCTCTCATTTAATAGGCCAATTAATGCTTCAACTTGCATACATTTCTACCCTGTGCGCTGATTGAACAACACGAATTTGAAATCACCGATAGGCCACGTTATAGCTTGTGCCCGCGCCGTCAACCTTCGATCGAATTTAATTTTTAAACGTAATGAAGATCTGGCAGCAGATTTTGTAGAACTACACTCATATCCCAAATTGAATAGCTGATGTGATAAGTTAAGTTCATCTCTCTTTAAATCATGCAATGGCTTCAAAAAATTATATTATGTGCATAAGTTCCCATTTTTATTTTGCACACAAGTTCACACAAAGTGACCCGGATGTAAGGGTGCTCGATGATCAAGCTTTTCCGAACATTTGACGGTCGTGTTGGAACATTGTAGCTTGCCAAACTCTAGTTTTCCTAGGAATCAAGGTTTTGAGTTGGCTTATCGATCATACAGATGCTCAGAAGTGCCTCATCAACGATGAGAATGGCGGGTGTGTCATATTTTTTCTCCCCACAAAATTTCAAAAGTACTACAAGCTCAGGGACCCAGAGGAGTGGCTGAACACAGACTTCGTGGTGAAGTTCTATGAATTCCCTAATACCAGCTGATTGATGGCTTCATGGTGGAAGGAGGAAAATAAATTTACAAATGGGATCAATGGCCGGTATGACACGTCAAAACTGAGAGAGCCATACATCTACTTGATGGTTCTAATCTGTAGACTGTATGGAAAAAAGGACTTCTATAAGTAAACTAAAGCATGGACAGCCCTTGCATGCACTGTAGCTATCTCGCGGAGTATTATCAACTGGGGAGTGATCATATCCAAGAAATTGAGCACCTCTGTAGTGTAGGTTCAAACACCGAAATAAGGAGAAGCTCATGCGTTTCACATGGCCTCGTACCTGATTGATGTTATCTATCCAAGAAATGTCTTCGTCGACATGACTTTAAGTTGGCACGTTGCAGAAATTCATGTTCATGTTTACTTAAGCATACTATAAGAGAATAGATACAAAAAATACTACGCCCTTCTTTGTGATGAATTCATAGCTCGAGTCTATTTTATTTTATTTAAAAAGGAATTCCCAATGATGTTTGCAGTAGTCAAGAAAATGATATCGAAGATAGACCACTGGTATCTAGATGAATAAACAACCTATATCAGGATGTTCGGGGCCACCAAAGCACTGCATTTACTCCCTGCTCACGTCCCATATCAGCTCGTTGTGGGAGAAATATTCTATCAGACTATCCTTCAGGGATATAACACCACACTAGTCGAGGACAAGAAACGTGATTTCATACCCTACAACTTCCATGTGGGGTTTTATCTAGTGAAGGAAACTGATCAAGTCAAACAAGAAGGGTTCAGTCATCTTGAATTCAAGTTCCCGATACGCTAGTTTGACAAGAACAATCCTAAGGGCCTAGTCCTCCACCGCGCTTCATAAGCATCGTCATGTTGGCCATACATGCATAACAAGTTTGAGGATGAGTTTTTTACAGAATGCAGTCAGGTATGGGAGGAGGTAGTATAGAGGAAATCCAACTCGAACATGACTAGGTTCAAGGCTATGAGCATGGATGAACATGTGGAGACAATAAAGCAGTCGTCTCAAGAGGCTTTCAGAGTTAGGGAATAAATCAAAGTAGTGGATACCACAAAGGAACAAAGGAAAGGATTTCACTTACTAGAAGGAGCGCAAATGGTCATTGATCAGTTACAGAATGATCCCGATATGATAGAGATGATGAGGATTTCCTCAAACAAACCAATCACAAGAAGAGGACAGCCAAGTGGCCTAGAGCCATTACAACTTGAAGAAATCACTGGTCTGGAAAACCCTATATTTCCATCACCATAGATCAGATCACCAGGGACAATTCCAACCCAACCTTAGTGTCAAGGATGCCAGATGGAACAGGAGTACCAAATCCTCTATTTGACCTAATAACCATCTATGATGATGACAAGAGTTCGGAGGTTTCCCTTGTAACTCCAGTACCAATTACAGAGGAGAAGGAACTTCAGAAAGAATCTACCCCAAGTCTCGATGCTCCAACTCAATGTCTTCCACAGAGCGACCATGAGGTCTAAGGTGTCTTAGACACTGTGTTTCTCAACCTGTCGGGGACCCCAAAATATAGCTCAATGGATGAGCTAGGATCAGGTGGTCAGAAAGTGGAATTTCAAGAGAAGGAGATCGACACATCGACAATCGATTACCAAGTAATTATTGAACCTACCCCTGGTTATTCAATTTTGTTCGATACCTCAGAATCCAATGAACAAAAAATGGATGTTGAGCCATCATAACATATGAAAGAAGTTCATGAACCAATTCTAGAACAAATATACACAACAGGGAGCCTAGGCAACACTCTAACTTGGGGATAACAACAAATCCTTGAGGCTGGTGATGAGGTCACCGATATACAGGTGATCACTTACTAAAGGAAGAGGAAATCTATCATGAAGAGGACCACCAATAAGAGAAGACTCACGCTGGATAGATCAATTCTCATCACCATGGAGGAGAATTTGCTCCATACAAAACATGCAAAGACATTTGTTCTCATCGATGTAGGAGTGGATGTCATTGATGCCATGTTGGATCGAGCAAGGAGAGACAAAAATGAGTTGGCCACCATGCTAAAGGAGTTGGAGCATCTGCACCATTTGGAAAAATACTATCAATACTTAACGCAGGCCATAGTGTTTCTGAGGAGTGATTTCTAGGATGCTTATACAAATTTCACAGACAAATGGCATCTTTTCGTTGCAAGCATAACCGAATTCCAAGAAGATACCCTTATGGCACTGGAAACCTGCAACGACGTGGAAAGGTGGTATGAAAAATCACACCAAATGGTAAAAAAGATTGATTATGTCAGCGCAGTGAAAAAGGGTCGAGATGCCAAACAACATGGTATTTGAGTGCTAAGGGATAGCAACATCGATCGGATCAAGAAAGAAAATGAATACTTGGAAAATATGGCCTAGGAACCTCAGCAGGAGATACAAGAGAAGTGGGTCGAGTGTGAGAAGGGATGGGAAAAGATTAATCAAGAGATGAAAGGCATCAACCTCCCAAAATTCGGCTCACCCGAAGACTTTGTCGACCTGCATGACATAGTCAACCGACATGAAAAACAAGACTCAACATGGACAGTGGACATCACACAGGTGGAAAACATGGAACCTAGTCAAATACAACAATTTATGGAGTATCTGATCAAGGCTCGTGTAGTTCTTCAATGATTGAATAACAAAATAGTCAAGTACAAAGAAGATGTAGTAGAAGTGAAGGAAAGTCTTTCAACTTCGATGGACCAACACAGGTTCATGTATAACAACACATGCAAGGATCTCTTCATCAAGTGGTTGGAATATGAGAAGAGTCATCCACTCCCTGTAAAACCATGTGATGCTTCTCAGAGAACAAAGATATCAAATGCCACGTGGCGATATTTTATTTTACTTAACTTACACTTATAGTAGATGTTTTTAGTTAGTGATTCATTATAAATAAGTAATCAGACTAGTGGTTGATACCCCTGGCCAGGTTTTTGTTCACATAGTATAATACCTAATATATTTTTCCCTCAATGATATTGAAGAACCCCTTAACCTAATCCTCGAAACACCAGTTGGTAACTACTCTAAACCGGACGATTTCGAATCTAAAGAAGAAGGGATTAAATCGGATCACTCGGTTTCAGAATCAGATGACATGGAGGATAATAATGATAATAACGAAGAGAGACACAATCCACCTCCAAATAACCAACCTTAGTTGCCCAGAAATTCTCTGTAAATCCTAGGACGGCTACATAACCTCCCTCGACATCCAAAAAAATTACTTCCCAAGTTTTACCCTGAAACCTCCAGAATTCCTAAAGACCATATTAAAAAGTTCATACTAGTGATAATAATGATGAATGCACAACATGAGGATGTAGTATGTAGATTGTTTCCCTATACTTTTGAGAACTCATCCTCGACTTGGTATTTTAATTTTCCTATAGGGTCGATAACTAGTTGGACAAAGTTTCAAAAGGAATTCTTATAAAAAATTGCAGAAGAAACCACCACAAGAGCTTTGATGGCTGAACTCTTCATCACCACCATGAGTTCAAAAGAGAAGGTTAAAGAATTCAATCAACGGTTTACCATTATCCTGAGCAAATTTCAACCTGAAGTTAAACCTACCTAGGAGTTGCAAATTGAGGTATATCGTAATTCTCTCCTTGCTTCTATTTCATTGTTTGTGAAAAGGGATGCCAAACATACCCTAGATGATAATTTCTAGGAAGCTTAAACGATTGAAATCAAAATGAAGGGATGAAAAAAAGTCCAGGTCTCACTAGTTAAGAAGGAAGTTCGGCCTCCACCTAGGAAAGGATTTTCGTTGAATAGACCTTCGGGAAAACAAGCAAAACAAGGTCCTGAAAAGGGAAGCAGAGACATAGAAGACCTACAATGATTGATAAAGAAACTATCGAATGAAATCGTAGAAATGAAGAGAAGTGTCAGGGAAGGAAACCATGGTCAAAGGCCCTATAAACCATTTTTTCAAGAGAAACTGACCTTTCAAAGCGATCGAACCTCGCCCAGCCAACTTAAACATTGATATGGGTATTGTAGCCTCCGAATATTTTTGTACATATCATCAAGAGAAACATTATGAAAGAAACTATTCCCAATGGGTGCATGTTATGAATTTAATGGCCAATTGGTTCCTAGATGAAGTTTCCCTTACCAAAAAATCAAGCGGCTCAGCGGTAAATATCGTAGATCAGGAGGAAGTTGAGCCGCTGGAAGAAAAAACCATGTTGTTGTGGGATCCTTACTTGCCAATGCCTTGCGATGATATATTTGAGGTTAAATAACCACCCGTTGAGGTTTTAGATGTGAAAACTCAAAGGTCAATCAATCTCAAATGGACTTACCATTGTCCATTGCCTGAGGGAAAAAAAAATAGTCGATCACCCGAAAGCACCTTTTGTCTCTGAAAGAAATCCTAAAACATAGTAGAATAAGGTATGGTGACTATGTTTTAGGATTTATTTCGTGCCAAAAGGTGCTAGGAAAGTACTCCTATGATTTTGATTTTGTCAATTTCTCCCCTCTCTTATTTTATGTACCACTCACTCAAAACTCTAAAATGGGTTTTCAAGTGAATCTACTGGTATCAGCGGAAGAAATCCTCTTCTGCCAAGAACCTCTATTGGAAACCACAGACAAGGTATGTGGAGTGGAGAAAGTAACTAGGCATGGAGAAGCTAATGAATTCCTCTCACAATTTTGGACCTTGTACTTTGATGGGTCTAAATCACAAGAAGGGTTGAGATCAGGATGTATCCTCATTGCCCAAAGGGGAAGCTGAATTTCCTATCCTGTGGGCTAGAATTCGAATGCACTAATAACACTGCTAAGTATGAATATTTGGTGCAGGGACTAAATAAATTCATAGATTTAAATGTTAAAGAACTAAAAAAGATGTGGAATGTTAAATATGTCAATGAGGACAAGTGGAACCCTACTCAGAAAGATGTGGAACAAGCTACCACAAATTTATTCCAAGAAAAATTATGAGGGTTAGGGTTAGGGATGTTAAGCTCAAAATCATTGTTACCCACATCCTTGGAGATAGTGTAAGGCCCATAACGAAGTGGGAATAGATTCCAATGGGGTCATGTAAGGCATTCTTTCTGAAAATGTAACCATACCTTTTCTCCCACCTAAAACTTGTGTGGTACCCTGTGTTGATCATAGTGTTGCTTGTACTTAACATTGGCTTTCTACAAAATCTCATGGACCCGCTGGCGAGTGTGTTGAATTCGGTCTATGAATCTGATGGCTTACTCGGCCTCAAAATGAGCATGGGAAGATTCTTATGTGGTTGCAAGAGGTAGTGCAATATCAATGGGACCCAAGGGTTGGAATCTCAGCCCAGCCTGAAATGGGCTATGGTTGGTGGAGCTATGGAGAGCCATGTTGTAATTGTGTTGAACATATGGAAGACACTCATGCCATGTACGTGGATGCTTAGAGTTGTACATGTGAAATATGTGTACAATAATCCAATTGACAATCTTTGTTTGGTTGTCGTTTTGCGGGTGGAAAGCAGTGGATTTAGTAAGCTTGGTGTTCAACAGTGACCAGAGACTCAAGAAAAATGTGATGAGGAACCTATTGTCCTGATTGGAGATGATGGTATGTGGTATCCCTAAACGAACCCACACTTGTTCAAAGAAGATCTTGGCAATATCGATCATTGTGATGTTCTTCTTGCAGGTTGTGAGGATGGTTGTCTTCAAACACCGATCAAATACCACAAATAAACAATCATTGCCTGGCTTGGTGGACATAAGGCTAGACATGTAATCCATTGAGATGGATTCCCAAGGATTCTCTTGAATAGGAAGAGGGGTATAGAGGCCTTGATTCTTGATGGATGGCTTGGAAATGGCACAAGTAGTGAAATATATGATATACTTTCTCATGTCCTTTCGAAGTTTTGGCCAAAAACAATGTTTCTATAAAACAACCAGAAATTTCTCCACACCAAAATGTCTTGTCATCCGACTGTAGTGGGCTTCCCAAATAATATTTGTACTCTCTCTTGTAGGAACACAAAGATGCACCAAATGGCATAACAGTCCATCTTGAATGAGAAAATCGGTGATATCCGTGCCTGTACTCAAGAGATGATAAGTGGTGGTGAAGTCTGGATCTTGTTGATAAAGTTGTGGCCACTCAAATGCCTCTTGTCCATAGGAATGAAACAAAGTGGTGAGTGTAGCCACGGGAGGTCGACTGAGGAAGTCAACGAAAGGATTTGTGCTCCCGGTATTATACTTGATGTTGAGATAGAACTGTTGCAGGTAGGTGGACCACTTCTTATGGTGGTTGTTATGCAACCTCCCCTGTGTCTATATGAACTGCAGAGGCTTGTGAACAGTGTGGATGATCGTCTCCTTTCCCAGAATGTAATGTTTCAATTGACGATAAGCTTGTACAATCGAATACATTTCCTTTTCATGGGTGGGGTATATCCGGACAATATCTGAGAGTGTCTCAGTATGGTATGCCACTGGATGACCATGCTGAGTGAGAACTGTGCATACAACTTATTCATATGCATTAGTCTCGATATCGAACGGTTATTGCAGATCGCAAAAGGAGAGTATTGGAGCTAATCACAAGTGATGCTTCAGATCATCAAATGCTCGTTGTTGTTGCTTCCCCCGGAAGAAATTTTCCCTGCCACCACCCTTGGTCACTTTGATGAGGGCCCATGCAATATGGGATAATCCCAACATGAACCGTCGGTAGAATTTGGTCATTCCCAAGAAGCTCTGAAGCTCGGTTAATGTGGTCAAGGCCGACTAGTCACGAATGACTTGAATATTAGTTGGATCAACATGTACCCCATGCTCATCAACAATGTAGCCTAAGTATTGGACCATGTTCATGCAAAAGGAGAATTTTTCCAGGTAGGCATATAGCTTGTGCTACCATAGAGTGCTCAAAATTTGTTCAATATGTCGCATATGCTCCTCCCGTGTTTTGTTGAAGATGAGGATGTCATCCAAATATACCACGACAAAATATTTGTTGAAGGGTCACAATACATCATCCATCAACCTCATGAAAGTGGCTAGTGCATTTGTTAAGCCAAAGGGCATGACCAACAATTCTAAGAGACCTTCTTTAGATTTGAAAGTTGTCTTACATACATCAGTTGGTTCTATGGGAACTTTGTGGTAGCTATAATTTAGTTCTATCTTTCGAAAGAACTTTGGCCCCTTGATTTTGTCAAGAAGTTCATTAATTATGGGAATTGGGTACTGGTTCCTGACTGTGATTTTGTTTAATGCTTTCTAATCAATGCAGAGTCTCCAGATCCCATCCTTCTTCTGCACTAGTAAAATCTAGATTCCTCAAAGGGAGGATTTGGGTCGGATGTGCCCCTTTTGAAGAAGCTCTTGGATTTTACAGTTGATTTCATCATTTTCCATCAGCGAGCGATAATATACTAGTCCATTAGGAATAGTTACACCAAGGGTTAAATCAATTGGATGGTTGACTTGGAACTGCTTTGGTACTTCGGTGGGTGAGGAGAAGATATCTTTGTACTCTTCCATGATCACATCCACTTTATTATACTACAAAGAGAGGCTCTAGACTCATACACAACATGACACTTCCAAAAATATGGTTGTCCTAAAAGAACATCACAAAAATCAAGGGGAGGAATATCACACAATACCTTGTCTTTGAAAGGGTTGATGTCATAGGGTAGATGACATTTTTGGCTGACACAAAGATCTCTTCCTTGATGAATCCAACCGATGGTGTAGGGTTGTGGGTACAATGTCATCGGTAGGTCCATCTACTTGACGACCTCTGCTGAGATAAGATTCTTCTGATTACTGCTATCAACAATAAAATGAAGCATAGCCCACATTACTCAAATATGTCAGTGAAAGAGGCATTCCCCTTCCTTTGGTTCTTCTGGTTCACTTGGTTGGACTTTGGTGGTAGCAACAGTGGCACTGGGTTCAACATTGACAATACACTTTTATCCTTGTGGATTTGATTCAGAGTCAGAATTGACCTCTGAGTTAGAAGCCTTTATCTCGGCCACAAGTGACTTCCTGGATCGACATTATTCGATGTTGTGCCAAGGGTTTTTATTGTATTCACACCATTTTCTTGTGTCCTTTTTCATCCTCTCATTATGCTTCTTGTGTTGTAGTTTGGACTAGTCGTCTTGAGAGTGGCTATATTTTTTCTATCTCTTGTTGTGTTTATAGGGGCCGCCTTTTCTCTTCTTCGGTTGTGAGGAGTTTGCAGATCCAAACTCTCACTTCTTCTGCTTAAATTTATGCTTGATCTTGACAACATATATAGAACTAATACCCAATGAGGCTATGTCCATAAACTCCATTTTTGTTTGAGTGTATCTATGCAAATAATCATGGTATTTGAGCACCAGATGTCTCTCAGAGTCTTTGATACCTATTTTGTGCACAGAGTATGTAAAATATTGGTGAAATATTGTACTTTCTGGTCCCTTTCCTCATGCAGGTTTGTCCATCTGGTGTGTTGGTCCTCATAGCTTCCAACATGGTAGTATTGTTCTTTAATGGAATCCCGGAAGGAAACCCATGTAGGGGCGCCCGAAAATATTGCATATTCCTCTATGGACCTTTGCTCAGAGTAAGTATCCCACCAGTCCTTAAGATGGGGAATGACCTTGAGGAGTGTAAAAGTAATATTTTCACTACTGAAAAAATTATGGACCAAAAAATACCCTTCGAGCAGATTCAACCATTTATCTACAACATCTGCATCTATCCGTCATTCAAATAATGGAAAATCAAAATTTACCCATACCTTGAACGGGGTTGCATGGCCTCTTGATGAAGATGATTCTACTCTCGGTAGCCGTCAAAGGATCTGTGCAAATTTTTCCATCATTTCATTCCTTTTTTGGGTAAGGGATTCCTCGAGCAACATTTTAAAGGGATCTCCTTCTCCATCATCTTTCTTTTCATCCCCCATGGGTTGTTGTTAGGTTCGGCGTGACCTATATTGCAAAGGATTGATTGGTTCGAGTCTTAACTTCTTGTACCCAGATCTTGTCAAGGACATACACAAAGAAAAATAAATGAAGAGTTGGTCACTCTGATACCACTAATCTAGATTTAGGAGTGGAACAAACTAATTAAAAGATTGAATAAAATAAACACAAAGATATGGAGAACAACATAGATATCCAATGAACAATATATTTTATTGAATAAATGAAATAGGTTGAAATAGTAAAATTGTAGAACTGAAACAACTTGTTCGAATGGTGGTAGTTATCTCTGAGTAGAGATGTGGATGCTACATGTATTCGTCTGAGAAGAATGATTCCAATGAGGATCCAAAGTCATTTTTAACAATACTCATGAATGCCAAAACCCTAGACATCCAAAAACATAACCCTAGGAGATGAAACGTCAAAATTTATGTGGGCCCTTATGGGTAAGTTGGTACCCCAACTTCTCAGGGTCGTAAATTTTTCATACGACCTTCATTTTAGGTGCATGATAGCCTGTTAAAAATGTATTTTCAAGAAATACGCATTACACCATCAAAATCTGACTATGTCTACAGTTATATTATGGTGAGCCAAAAAAACATTGTTTAGGGCCCCAAAACGACCCTGGAAGTACACAAAGATGTGATGACATGAAAGCACACAAACTAAGCCAGTTGGATTATGTGGGAGGCCACCAGTATCCACCTAGAAGATGTGTAGATCTTCAGACAACCCCGTAAGTGTAGATCCCACAATTACAAAGAAGTACATAATAATGTGCTAAACTAAAAACTATCAATAGGAGCTAGTTGGAATAGGTGGGTGGCCACCAAAATCCACCTAGAGCAATTTCATACCATTGGTATGCATACCATTCATAGGTTAATTTTACGGTTTTAGTTGCCTTAGGGTTTTAGAGGTAGTTGTCTTAGGGATTCTCGAGTATGCATACCATTGTTATGCATACCATGGTATTTCAATGATATGCATATCATTGCATACCAATGGTATGCATACCATTTATAGGTTATTTTTACGGTTTTAGTTTTCTTAGGGTTTTAGTGGTAGTTGTCTTAGGGATTCTCAAGTATGACATACCATTGGTATGCATACCATTGTATTCATACCATTGCTTACCATTGGTATGCATACTATTTCTTACCATTGGTGTGCATACCATTTAGAGGTTATTTTAGGGTTTTAGTTGTCTTCTAAAGTTTTAGTGGTAGTTGTCTTAGGGGTTCTCAGGCATGCATACCATTTCATGCCATGGTATTGCAATGGTATGCATACAATGGTATTGCAATAGTATGCATACCATGGAATGCACACCATTGTTATGCGTACCATGGTATCGCAATTGTATGTATACCATTTATAGGTTATTTTGAGGGTTTTAGTTGTCTTAGGGTTTTAGTGGTAGTTGTCTTAGGGATTCTCAAGTATGAATACCATTGGTATGTATACCATTGCATACCATTGTATGCATGCCTTTGTATGCATACCATTGCATACAAGTGTATGCATACCATTGGTATGCATACCATTTATATGTTATTTTTAGGGGTTTAGTGGTAATTGTCTTAGGGATTCTCAAGTCTTACATACCATTGTTATGCATACCACTGCATACCATTGGTATGCATACCATTGGTATGCATACCATTGGTATGCATACCATTTATATGTTATTTTTAGGGTTTTAGTTGTCTTCTAGGGTTTTAGTGGTAATTGTCCTAGGGATTCGCAAGTGTGCGTACCATTGCATACCATGGTATTGAAATGGTATTTATACCATGGTATTGAAATGGTATGCATAGCATGGTATCACAATGGTATACATACCATTGGTATGTGATGCAGGAGCATCTCAAGTGAGACAGGGTAGAGATAAAGGACAACTGGAAAAGCGCCCAACACAAATTTTGAGAATGTCTTGAAACATTTATAAAGCCATCAAGTGGAGGCACACTTGTAAAATGTAAATGGACCTTGAGTGATCCTCTCTCGTCCTTAGTAGGTAGAAGGAATTTAAGATAGTTAATGTAAGTAGGTAAAATTGAATTCCTAGATTAGACAGTTTTAGGAGTGGAGGGAAAACGGATATAGACACCCTCATTGTGTATTGTAACATAGAAGAAGAGAGGGAGGAACATTACCAAGAAAAGAGAGCATACAGAGATGGAACAGAGAAACTGTGTTTGAAAAACACCCATGTACAGAGATTTGAATTAATAGAAGAACTCTTAATTCAGATTCATGGCATTGTATTTGTTTCATGTATGGGTATGCTAAATGGTATGTTCATGGTTTTACTCTTTTTGTCATGCAATTGATTTTATGCTATGTATGAATGATTTCTTGTTGAGTGTTTGAAATCTGAGAGGAAAGGGTAAGGGAATGAGTTTAAATTGTTTCTCTATCTGAGCAAGAGTTCCTGCAAGGAGTGCAGTTGAATTGTCTGTAAGGAGTGCATTGACAAAGGGTTCATAGGTTTGTCTCTGAAAGCTCAGATAAGATAGCTTTTGTTCTCACTCCCTCAGAAGTGTAGCTAGGCACCAGAGTCATGCAAGGTGTGCGCAGACCGAGTAGAGGTCCAGGCCTTTTAACCTGAACGATGTATTGAGAGACTGCTGCTGTAGGGAGTGTGCAGAGTCGAAGGAAGTTCAATACTTGAGAGTGTTTGAAATTTGCCATAAGGAGTGCGTGCAGGATTCTTCTTCAAGACTCGTAGTTAGAAAAATCTCAGGAAGGATAAAGCCTTGAAAGCCATCGAAGAAAGCACAGGAAGTTTGTGCATTGGAACAGTGAAAAGGCATTGCAAGTTTGTGTCGTAGGCAGTTGAGTACAGTGGGAAAACCACTTGGTAAAAAGTTGTAGAAGTCCTTGTGAAGGAAAGAGACGGACGGACAAAATTCTCTGTGGAAAATTTGCGAAGTCCCGTGAGCCATCAAATCTCATGGAGGAGTAGGGGAGTTACGACGAGTATTCCCAAAGGTTTAAGCTCAGGAGAGGTAGAACCGTAGATTCAAGCCAACAAGTGTCGTTGGATTTACACGTGGATTTCTATTTCAGGGTTTCGTAGATTGAAGTCTTGTAACCTTTGCAACAGGACTCGTGAAATCATGAAACGCAAAGTCCTGAAGGGATGAAAGAATTTTGTGGGCGACAGAATTAGCAGGGTAGATAGGTGGCGTACTCTCGACAAGGGAGTCAATTCCATTAACCATTTCGGGTTTCGTGGGGTGAAGTCTCGAAATCTTCGCATCAGGATTCACGAAATCGCGAAGTCCAAAGTCCCGACGGAATGAAGGGCTATTGAAAAGTCAAACCTTGTGAGCACATCGAAGTTTTGGTAAATAGGGTTTCGGGAATTGAGGGGACGAGTTTCTTGACATCGCAACTCCCTAAATCACGATAAGGAGAAAGGTGATATAGAGGGAGAAAAAAGGCCAAGTGTCATAACTTCGGGTTTTAGGGGTCTGAGAGACAAGACACTTGACCACAAGATTCGTGGAGTCGCGAAGTCCAATCTCCCGAAGCGTGAAGGGAGATTCCACGAGGTTTTTCTTTGGGTGCATATTTCCTGAAAGGGAAATAGGAGAGCCATTGTCGAGAGCTCTTCGCGCCAGTGGAAGAAGAAAGATCCTGTGTGTGTGGACTTTCTGACCTGCGGTTTGAGGAGGGAAGTGAGTTATCATTTGGTATCAGAGCTCAGAAAGGTTCTTTTCTTTCTGTAGCAGGGAAAATGAAATTTCACCATGCCGCCGAGAAGAAGGGACAAGCAAACACCCGATCCGCCAGAGGAGAGAGAAATATCGAGAAGAATGGGTAGGCAGATGCCTGATCCAACCATCGAGAGAGAGATGCGTGACCTATGCGCCAGACTTGAAGACATGGAGACAACACAAAGGCACATAGTCGGTGTTGGGGATCTTAGTGATTCCAAAAGTGAAATTGAGGCTGAACATGGAGGGGAATAAGTTACAGCCGAAGATGCAGCAAACGAATGGTTGATTAGGGCTATTGCAAGAATGGGTGCAAGAGAGAAAATGGACATTCCAGTTTATGAGGAAAACTTGGATGTAGAAGAGCTTCCAGACTAGATTAGAGCTATGGATACATATTTTGACTATGAATATGTTGAAGAGGACAAGTAGGTCAAACATGTTGTCACGAGATTAAAGGGACATGCAGCATTGTGGTGGGATGAACTACAAGCTGACAGACGCTGCAAAGGCAAGCAGAAGATCAAGAGCTAGGACAGAATGATCGCGAAGATGAAGGCAAAATTCATCCCTAGAGATTATCAAATTACTCTGTTTCAAAGGATGCAGAACTTGAGACAGAAGCTGATGACAGTAAAGGAATATACTGAAGAATTCTACAGACTGAACATCAGGGCAGGTCATCGAGAAAGCGATGAGGAAAAAATTACCAGGTACATGAGTGGCCTGAGATACGACATTCAGGACGAGATGAGCATGATGACCATCCGAATGGTGGAAGATGCTTATCAGATGGCTCTAAAAGCTGAAGAGAAGCTAAGCCGAAAGCAGAGTCAAAGAAGCCAAGGCAGAAGTCAGCCCAAAGGCAAATCAGTTGCCCAGGATAAAAATCAGAAGCCCAAGGAGGACTGGAAGAAACCTCAGAATCAAACTAAGAGAGGTGGAATCTCACAGCGAGGGCAATATGCTGAACAGAGAAGACAACATACCGAACAGAGAGGAGATTACGCTGATAATAATATTTTTCCTCGTACTAGAGCTAGAGGAAGAGGAAGAGGTGGAGTGATAACATGCTTCACGTGTGGAAAGAATGGGCACAAGTCTTATGAGTGTCCAGAAAAAAAGAAAGAAGGTGGAGAGACCCACATTGCCGAAGCGCAAAGGCAGAATATTGAGGCAGAAGATGTTGAAGGCGGAATATTGTTGATGATGCGAAAAACTCTTTTGACACCAGAGAAGGAGGTGGAGAGTTCAGTCCAAAGAAACAAACTTTCCCGGATTGCTTTCAAAACCAAGGACAAGGTATGCAAGGTCATTGTGGACAGTGGTAGCATAGATAATCTCGTTTCTATAGAGATGCTATAAAAGCTAGAGCTAGAGACGATTGATCATCCAATCCCATACAGAGTTTCAT
>SNQJ01S0053071.1:19711-40350 GCA_010110895.2 Picea sitchensis
TCGACCATTGATCATTCTACTCATCAGGAGCATGTGGGTTTCATGCGTGGTGAGCACTTGGAGATACCACATCTTGAGGGGAGTCTACCTTGTGTCACACAGGTGGATATGGGACCCCGGTATCATATGTAGTTGGATTTAGTTATTTCTTGAGGACAAGCAATATTCTGGAAGGGAGGACTGTAATGTCCCCATTTTGGGACATTATAACTTTACAGAGTGTTATGCCTACCAGAGTAGCCAAATAGGGGTGAAAGAGAGTTCCAGAGATATTAAGGGGTTTTATTAGGCCCGACTTGCATCATTCATCATCAGGATCCATTCCGCATAGCTTGGTTTTGGTTTTGTTGCATTCCGATGATTTCCGTAATTTTGAGTTATTATGGGTCATATCTTAAGTAATTTCACTAAGAAGGTCATAATGGGCATATTACTTGGAGAAACCTCTTAGTGTAATAGCTCATCGGAATCAAGAGGAAGAGCACTACAGGATAAGATGATGAGAAGTGACTTTCAGTGGCCGAAGAAGCCATAAGGATGGATAAATCACTTTTTAGAGGTAAAATGATTAATTAATTAATTAATTAAGTGATTTAATTAAGGAATAATAAAATAAAGTAAAATTCACATGGAGGGAAAAGGTCAACAACGAATTAGGGTTTCAGTAGTGAATTAGGGTTTTGGAAATCTATAAGAGAAGATTCAGTGACCTAATTCATCATTATGAAGATTATGACTTGTCATTGAGGAGAAGAGGTGCATCTCAGGAGAGATAGTTTAGTGGATTCCAGGAGGAAGACACCAGTTGGATGATTTCAGTGTTGAGAGAAACACCCTAATCACTAGGAAGATCATTCAGGTCTTCCATCATTCTTCAGTAGAAGTTACACAATGTTCAACAGCAAGGGAACATTCATCCAGAGTGAGGGCACAACTTCTGAGAGGGTTTTTAGTCTACTTATCCTATCCAGGGAGAATTCCAATATTTCCCTCCGACCCATTTGAGAGGAGGGAAAGGCGCATATTTTTCCTGGTTCCTCATCATATTCTGACGGAGGAATCAACTAAGATGCATTTTCCAGACTTGGACGTGCGACACTTTTGGTGGGCACATTTGGGGTTCTAGAGAGAGCATCAGACTAGATTCAGGGAAACCCTTTCGACCCATTTCCCAGTAGAGAAAGGCGGTCGTTTTGAGACATATCTCATCCGATTCCGACGGTGGAATCACTTGGATGCATTTTGCTATAAGAAGAGGGGTGCATTCCTCCAGGAGTATCCATTCGGGGTCCAGATTCATCAACACAGGGGTCCGACAGATACCAATACTAAGGACTAGAACAGGGCGCATCATTTGGGATAGTTTCCAAGCCATTCCGAGAAGTATATCTCCCAAGGCAAACTTTCCAGGATTCCAGTAGTTACCGTTAGAGCTACCACAGTCCCAACACATCCATTGATTCTAGAGTGCTCCCATATTTTGGGTATTATCTTTTAGTTTATTATTTGTATTCCAGCTAAGATCCTTTGTCTATTGATCTAGTCGAGTATTGTCAGTTTATTCAGCCGCATTCAACCATTTTGTAATCCACAAAGATATCATAATACAAATTTTGTAGTCCTTTGTCACGTTTGTTATTTGTATGATCATTTATATGTTGTAAACCTTTGATACTACATACACATTAGCAACATTTCCTAGACTATCCAAGTCAAGAACATTACAAAAACTATATGGATGCTAAAATTATTTGGAAACATCTTAGATTTGTTAATATTAGGAAGGTTATTAAGGCAGAGGTAGAGAAGCTACTCATCTTGGTTTCATCTACCCGGTTCCCTTGACTGAATGGGTATCCAATCCCATTCTGATAAATAGAAAAAAAGTAACCATCTGCATATGTAAGGATTTTAAAAACCTGAACAAGGCTTGTCCTAAAGATAACTTCTCCTACTCCTTTCATTGACCAAATTCTTGACAAATGCGCGAGAAGTGAAATATTTTATTTTATGGACATATTTTCAGGGTATAATAAAATTTAGATCAAACCCAAGGATCAACATAAGATGAAGTTTGTTTTTCCTTAGAGTACTTTTTCATACCGGAAAATTCATTTCGGCCTTAAAAACATCGGACCAACCTTTCAACGTTCCATGACCTTTCCTTTTCATGATCTTAAGAATATTGTTGAAGCTTACTTAGATGATCTCGTTGCTCACTCTCATAAGAGAGTAGATCACCCTACTCACCTTATATTAGTATTTGAGAGATGTCATTACTACCGAATTTGGTTGAACCCTCACAAGTGCATATTTTGTGTTAGGTCCAGTGTTTTTTTAGGATTCATAGTGTCTGAGCATGGGATCATGGTAGATCCTATGAAGGTTGAGGCAATACTTCAATTTCCTCCCTATAAGAACATTAAACAACTTTGAGGTTTACAGGGGAAGGATAATTTTCTGCGTCGGTTCATAGTGAACTATGCAAATTTAACTGAAGGTTTCATGCATATTTTAAAGAAATAAACTCTGTTTATATGAGATGAGCGAGCCCGTGAATCCTTTGATGCTCTTAAGAAATATTTGGTATTGGAACCTCTGTTGAATCCTCCAAAATATAATAGAGACTATTTTATTTATATCACCACGCCTGAAGGGACGGTTGGTATGGTTCTATTTTAGGAGTACGATGATCTCCATGAACACATTGTATACTATCTCAGTCGAAACCTAGTTGGCCCTGAACTTAAATACTCTCATGTAGAGAAGCTAGCGTTGGATGCAGTACATGCAATTCAATGATTACGACATTATATATTACTTTGAAAAACTACTTTGGTTGCGGATACCAATCCATTTCAATACTTCCACATGAGGTGTATCATAGGGGGGAAATACAATAAGTGGATTGTTATTTTGGAAGAAGTTTATCTCGATTTCTCTTTAGTGAAGTCTAAGAAATCGCTAGTTTTTTCAAGGTTGATATCGAACTTTCCATGATTAGATGAGGACATTTTTCATGATGAATCATTCATGGATGAACATATTTTCCTTATCTCATATTCGGACCCCTGGTATGGAGACATTTTTATCTAGTTCAAACCTTGAATCTACCCCAACATCTGTCGAGAGATGATCAATGACGTATACATCATTTGGATAAAATCTACCTTATTCTCGGTGACACTTTGTATCCTCAAGGGGTAGATAATATTTTAGATCATTTCTTTACTCACGAGGAAGATAAGGTTGTTCTCAATGACTGTCATAGTGGGGAATGTGGTGGTCATTTATTCGGGCTTGCAACAACCCAAAAGATATTACGAGACCGTTATTTTTGGCCATAAATTTTTAAAGAATGTGTTGAAGTGGTTAAGAAGTGTCACCCTTGCTAGGTGTTTGCTCGAAAAATGTGCTCACGCCCAACCCCTCTTAACCCAGTCATCATCGCTGATCCCTTCACTAAGTGGGGGGGTTGATTTTATGGTCTGTAACACAGCCTTGGCTGGGGGGAACCAACATATTATCGTGGTAGTGGATTACTTTACTAAATGAGTAGAGGCCATGTCTACCATTAAATATGATGGTAAGACTGCAACATTCTTCGTATTCAATCAAATTATACCCAGGTTTCGAATCCCAAAAGAGATTATCACTGATCATTGTAGTCACTTTCACAATGAAATGACGAAAGAGTTAGCATCAAAATTGGGATTTAAGATGGTCATTATTTCCCTTACTATCCCTAGGAAAATGGACAAGTAGAGGCGGTGAATAAATCTCTCAAGACCATCTTGCAAAAAACTGTCAACCAGAGTAAATATGATTGGAATTTGATTCTTTACCATGAAATTTTCCCACGTATAATCATTTTCACACCCTGCCTATATAGCAACTTGCGAACACTTCACGACCTAGATATGGTGCAGCCTGCGAAAATCAGGCATTCTCGCACCCTGCCTATATAGCAACCTACGAACATCCTATTTAATAGGGTTTTTACAAAGGAGAATGAAACTTCTTTTCTCAGGAAAAGTTATTCTCTCTTCTTTCTTCAGGAACTTAGGCCATTGACCCCTCTGAAGGCAACAAATAGGTTTACATCATTAACGATCATAGGGATGATGAAAATAATGTGTAACACTGAGGCGTCAAAATTCATAGGTACCAGGGAAGTAAGTAGTAGGTGACATGTCTTACTACACCTTTAATGCATTAATGTCGACTACCTTGGCTCCTAGCTCTAGGTCTTAGTTGTACGCCATCCCACGCCTTTGAAAGTCACAATAACATTGCATCGTGGGTTTTGTATTCTAGTTTTTTTTAAATAGTGGGTTATCACATGCATGGAAAGAAAATCCTAGTGCTACCTACGACATGGAACCTCATGTAAATCCTTGTTAGGTATGTTTCTTGATGTAAATCATTATGGGGAGAAACCTTATTTACATCATTATTAAATTAAAAATATATGAGGATATATCGTTGAGGGTAGGGTTCTCCTAGTTTAGGAATAAATGAATATGGAAGAATTCTTAAAGTGCTACAAAATAGTATGATAATGACATGTGAAGGTATCATTATGGTTAGCATATTATACCTCTCTTCTGGATAACTTGTTTAACAAATATTGTAAATGTAAAATCATAGTAGTGAGTAGAGTAATGAGTGATTGAATATGATCAAGCAATGAATGTTTGAAACTTGGGACAAACTTAAAATGTTATGGGTTTATGTAGTGTGGAAGAGATTAAATGTTATAGGTTATGATTATGGTTTTTCTTATAGTTTTTAGGAATAAAAATGTTATGGAAAAAAAACGTCATGGTACCATAGGAATAAGGTAAGAATGTTTTGGAAGAGTGCCATCATAGTGTGAGTAGTAAATTCCTCTCTTTGGTTAAATATCTAAATAATTTTTTCAAGTTGAATCAAAGAGTTGTGTCAAGTATTGAATGTTTGACAACAATAAGAAACGAATGGTTAAAAACATTGGACATACTTATAATTTTGTTGACAACAAGACTCATAGTTGTTTCCCCTCTATATAAAAAACAAAAAAAAAATTGTAGCTAAATTTTGGGGTACATTACAGAGATCAGTCCAGGATCCATTGAGAAGTAATCAATTAAGAGAAAGACTTCTACATCCAAAAAAGGAGATGTGCATATGGTGTCGATGAGTACATAGTTGGATCATGTCATTTGATTGATAAAATCATGTGGATATTTTCATATGAGAGATATAAAGGAGGATATATATTCTTAGAGGGTGGTTGAGCAACCAAAAATGTTGGAAAAGGAGGACTTATACTAACACTATAGGATGGGAGGAGTAGAACCCTTCCAGGTGTGCTACACATTCTAGGTTGGCAAAAAATATAATATCTGTTAGTGAATTGAGTGATGCAGTTGTGTACACTTTATTTCAAAAGGATACATACAAAATGGTCATAGGAGTGATGGTTTTAATGAAAGGATTTTGGATTGGAACCCTAATATATGATTTGTTAGGGACTGTCAACTCGATTAGATGCAACAAAATTGTTGTTTTTGAAGTCGAATTGACCATGACTTGACTTATTCGAATCCAAACAATTTGACTCGTCAAGTCAAATCGACCATGTTATGGCACCATAAGATGGGAAATATTGGTGAAAACGAACTTCAAGGTATGCACAACAAAGGTATGGTCAAAGGTTTTCCATATTGTAATTTTGAAGTCAATTTTTGTGAACATTGCATACATGGAAAACAAAATTGTGTTAGATTCCCATATGGAACTACAAGGGAAACATGTATTTTGGAATTGATACATAGTGACATGTTTGGTCCTATACTGATACCTTCAATAAGATGATATTTGTATTATGTTTCCTTAGTAGATGATTTTTCTAGAAAGATATGGTTATATTTCCTAAGGAAGATATCATAGGTTTTTGAGAAGTTCAAAGAGTTTAAATCTCTTCTATAAAACAAGAAAACTAATAAGATCAAGGTGTTGAGAACTAATAATGGAGGTGACTTATGTGGTAAGTATTTTGAGAAGTTATGCAAGAAATGCGGCATAGAATGAAAAATACCACACCATAAACCCCTCAATATAATGGAGTTTCTAAAACAATGAACCATACGGTGATGGAAAAGGAAAGGAGCATGTTTAGTGGTGCGAGGCTGACACAAGAATTTTGGGTAGAGGTACTCGATACTGCAAAATATTTGGTAAATAGGTCTCCTTCATTAGTGCTAGTCAACTCAATTCCACATGAGGTATGGTTTGGTAAGAGTCCTTCACTCTCACATCTTAGAATAAGAAAAATCAATTTAAAATACTAATTAATACAAAAAATAATTGATTGAAACATTTAATTGTGTTTGTAAACATGTTTAATCAACATATTGTATCTTCTTGCACAACAAATAATTCACCTTGAAAAATAGTTAAACATTATATAATGACATTAACTAATTATAAATTTGTATAATTACAATTTTTTTTATTTTTTTATATATAAGTAGAGCTAAACATTATATGGAGTCTTGAATTTAAATGAGTTATACATCTGAAGTTTAATTTTAAAATAGTGAATGATTCCAATCATTAATATACACAATAGATTTTGTCAATCAAACAATGTCAACATCAACATGATATGAAAATACATAATATACATGAATGACAATATCAAAATTAATATATATTTCAAATATTAATATCAAATATGGCATCTCAAATATAAATGAGTTATACATATCAAATTTAATTTAAAAATAAATAAATAAATAAGAATATAAATCATGAAAATACACACAACATATTTTATAAATAAAGCGACATCAACATCAACATTATATGAAAAGACATTATATATATGAACAATGATATAAAAATTAGTATGTATGTCAAATATACATCTCAAGTCAAATATATATGTAAAATGTACCTCATAGAAACAAAATATATACATGTCATCAACTAGTATCTAGCTCTACCACCAAAGTTAGAGGCATCAATAGCTCCACAACCAAAGCCAAAGGAATTAGTACCTTTGATAAATAAAATGTAGAAATCAACCTATTATACTACTCCTATATACTACTCGACGAGGAAATCAACCTATTATAGGAGAAGATGTCGATTGGTATACTAGTATAGGAGGTGGTGGTTAGTTTACTAGAAGAAGAGGAGATGTCGGTCAATTTGGTCTTGACGAAGATGGTGGTTGGTTTTTTGTTGGAGGAGGAGATGATATATCTACTACTAGAGGAGATGGTGGAGGTATAGAAGGAGCAAGAGGTGGTGGTCAGTTTACTGGTAGAAGAGGAGATGGTGGTCAATTCAGTATTGAAGGAGATATTGGTTGGTTTGTTGTTGGAGGAGGAGATGATCAGTCTACTACTATAGGAGATGGTGGAGGTAGAGCAAGGGAAAGAGGTGGTGGAAGAGTAGAATCATCATTATATGAATCTGAAGAATAGTATCCATCAACCATCAAACACTTTAGTAAGGTTGAGGGAATTGAAAATATGATGCACCAATAATTTCATATCAAAAGGAAGGTCCAACCATATCGATACAATCTTAGGGTCCTACATGAATGGAAGAGAGAATAAGTGTCCTCAAACACACAAATTTTATTAAAGAAGGAAAATAATTTACACAATTAATGCAAGAGCTTACAATTTGCAACATTGCTCTCGCATGAGAAAATGAGATCTTTAATAGGCCCATCATACTAATTCTAAGATAATTTTTCTTATGGAAATATTATCACATAATTATGTGAGTATGAAAATTTCCCATGTACATTAAATAAATATTCTAATTATTTCCTATTTTGTTTCTTCTAAGAATCGACTCTTTTCTAGACTCATTATCTAATCTAACTAAATACATTCTATAAAATCCTAAGTATAATAAAATTATAGTATACTAAGTACTTTAGGATCATAATATCTAACATTCCCCCCTTATATCCAAAAGTACAATGGAAAAAATACCAAGTTATTTTCTAAACATAGTAAATTTGATCCTTGCAAGTAGTTTCGTGAAAACATCTGAGGTTTGATCTTCTGAAGGACAATATATTGGTTTGATGATTCCCTTTGTAATGAGTGTCCTATTGTAATGATACTTTGTGTTGACATTCTTTGTTTTGTTGTGAAAAACAAGAATTTTAGAAAATTTAATGGCTGACTAACTATCAATTAACAATGAAGTAGCTTCTATTTGAGAAATTCCCAAATCCTGTAAAACTCTATGTAACCAAACTATTCCACATGTTGCTTCCTATGCTGACATATATTATTCTTCTACGAAAGAATTTTCTACAATAGTATTCTTCTTGCAACTCCAAGAAATTATTGTTGATCCCATATTCATCAAGTAACATGATGTTGTTTCCCTATCATCAACACTTCTAGAAAATTTTGCATATAAATATCCAACAAGTACACATTTTTTATTCTTCTTGTATAGAAGACCATAATAATTTGTACCTTGAATATACCTACAAACCCATTTTGTTGCATTCCAGTGGCTTTATCTTGGTTCCTGCATAAATATTGAGAGAATATTAAGTGCATATGATAATTTTGTATGAGTGGTTGTGAAATAAATCAAGCTAACAATCTAATACCTATAACTAGTGTTGTTTACCAATTTCCTTGCTTCAAGTTTTGAAAATTTTAAATTTTTCTCCATTGGAGTGAGAATAGATTTGCAATCTATTAAGGAAAATATTTTCAATATCTTAAATGAAATCTTCCATTGACTAATGAAAAATTGGTTTGAATGTTGGAATACTTCAACTATAGGAAGTAGTGAAGTAATCCCAAATCTGTCATCTTAAATTCAGCCTGTAATTCTTTGTTTGTCTGTACAACATGATCATCATTTTTACTAGTAATGATCAAGTCATCGACATACATTATTAAAATTACCATATTTTAATCCTGTAGGAGCACATATAAGGTATCATCGAATTCACTTCTATGAAAGACAACTTTGCAAAGGTAATCACCCATTTTGGAAAACCACATTTTATAAATCAAGCAACATCAACATCAATATAATATGAAAAGGCATAATATATATGAACAATGATATCAAAATCAATATATGTTTTATATATATATCTCAAATCAAATATAAATGTAAAATGTACCTAATAGAAACCAAATATATATGTCATCAACTAGTAGCTATCTCCACCATCAAATTTAGAGGCAACAATAACTCGCCACCAGAGCCAAAGGAATCAGTACCTTTGACAAATAATAATGTGGAATGTAGAATCTAAGGAGGATATGGTGGTTCATATATTTCTAGAAGATATGGTGGTCCATCTAATGTTAGAGGACATGGGTGGTTAGTCTACTACTGGAGGAGGAGATGGTCAACCTATTAGAGGAGAATATGGTTATTAGTATACTACTAGAGGAGGTGATGTTAATTTTACTTCTAGAATGAGGGATGGTGGTCAATTCACCAGTAAAGGAGATGGTGGTTGGTTTTCTATTGGAGTAGATGACGATAAGTCTACTACTAGATGAGATGGTGGAGGTAGAGGAGGAGGAGGAGGAGTATCGTCCTTAGTAGATGAATGAATCTAAAGAAGAATCTTGAACAACCCTCAAACCCTTTAGTAGGTTGAGGGCATTGACAATATCAATAATGTCTTATCAAAAGGAAGGTCCAAAATTATTGATGCAAGCTTAGAGTCCTACATGAACCCTCAAGCTTGTATAGTTACCACTCTATATTGAGCCATTTTTTCACATATATGATCCATCACCTACTCAAAATATATATGCTTTGGCTTTCATGGCATGCTAAGTCTCTACACTTGAGGTGGCTCATCTACTTCAACTATATTCTCATGATTTTGAGGATTCACCTCCCTGAAATATATGCCAACATATGAAAAACAATGAAAGAAATAATTATACAATTTAGGAAACATATTAGAGTCAATTATATGTGCATTAAATAAGAAAAAAATTATGCATGTAGATTAATGAAAATGCAATTTTAATATTGCATTTGATATATAGTGTCTCATCCTAAAAAAATATGATTTTTAGAGATCATTAACAGTCCATTCCTTCATATGGGTAGTGTACAAGATCAATGACATAATCATTCTCACTAACTAAAAAATCAATACCTTTGAATTGAATAGTCTACAGAGTCACTCTAGTTGGACCCTCTTAGGAAACATCTACCCCCACATGCACATACACACATTAGTCATTTCCCCAACAATGAGGTACTAGTTTAATGTTAATTTAGTCAACAAAATCCTCTTAAAAAATAAAGTGAATAAATATGAAGAAAAGGTGAAGACAATCCTCCCTGTAAAGACAATATGACAAATGATCTAAAGAAAGAAAAAATTATTGCAACAAAGGGAAAACTACCTGATTAGTTTGGGACTTTGAGCTAAAAATATATCTACATAGTGCATAAAAGGGAATATAATGTAGTTCCCATCAAATGTATAGTGTGTCAATGCAATTACCATAAGTGACAAGAACCTAACCTCCTTTGCACTAAATGAATGTAAATATAATTCTCCACTAGAAATCTAGAAGCCTCTAGGGTTAGAGATGGCTATAGMAAAATATATTTATACATATGCCAACTAACTCTCTCCCATAATTTCAGGTGATAGATAGAGGGATGGGGAAACTCTTCCCCACTTTTAGACAACATAGTGATGAAAAAAATACCCTCCATTGTGGTCTACTACCATAGATAAATAYCAACCTCGAATGCATGCCCAACATGATCCTAGAAATAGATCAAGGATATCAAGAAGTGTGTGTTCCCCTTCAAGGGTGTAGAAACCTCATAAAAATTGAGGCCAACATTCCTTAATAGAACATGAGCATGTGCTATAKTAATATGAGGGTACCTATCCCTCTCCCTCTTTCGAGGCTGCAACTCATGTACAAAGTTATATGGGTCAATCTAATGTTTTTTCTATCATCATTGTTGTTTCTTATTTTCATACACATTTCCTTAGTAATCCATGCACATGCACACACACATATACACACTAAATTAAAATTTGAAACATTCATTAAAATTTGAATTTTGTTTCCTTACAATAGAATTTGGTATTATTTTCTAAATTTTCATAATAAACCAAATCCATTAGGGAAGCAAAGGAATCAAGGAATTCATAAACATGATAGCACTGAAAATAAGGTGGTCATAAAGAGATGGTGAGAATAAGGTGGTCTTAAAGATATAGTGATAATATGGTGAGAAACATGATAGCACTGACAATACGGTTTGAAGAACTAAAAAAAATGTGAATATGGAATTATGGTTTGGTCATTTTTCTTCTTTTTATCTACCCTACCTCAATGTGTCCAAAAGTAAGAGGACCTAGTGCATTCATATTTTCATAGCACGCCACTAAGGTTTTAAAAATTTATAAACCATTTTTCCATTTGTTAGTACACACCACTACATGCCCAAATTATTAATCACTCCAATTAGTTTTGTAATTTGTTTAAATAAAAASTTATTTATTATAACAAAATGTGTAAGAAYTATTTGTTCTTCTTTCATGGAGATGCACCAATGCACTTATGGTGTAAAAAATCATCGATTAGATCATGCRTTATGATGTGCYGATATTGATGATGCATTGATGCACCCTATACGGGAGTGCACCGATAAATATTTCTAATTTTTWAAATTCAAACTTATATTTTATAAGAAAATGGCTAAACCTTATTTAAAACCTTATTTAACACATCTTATATAAAGACATACTAGTGTGCTTTTGGTTTAAAAACACACTAATTAGAATATATGTTTTTTTGGGTGTATCGATAATGGGAACACACTAGTGCATRATATATGGAAGTGCACTGACAAGTTTTTGTAATTTTTTAAAATAAAATAAACATTGCATAAAAAATGGCTAASACCACTTCAGTGTGTCATCTATAAGGACACATCTATGCACTTATTGTTTAAAGATGCACTGACTAGAGTTTTATCACAAAATATAAAACAAACTCTAGTGTGCCTATAATGRGTATGCATGGATGTGCCTTTTGTGAGGGCAYGCCAATAATATTTTGYAATTTTTAAAAATAAAAACCAATATTATATAATAAAAAWATTCTAAATTGATATAAACACACTAATGTGCTTTTTATTTTAAGAAATATTGATTAGAGTATSCTTAGAATTGATTTAAAAAATATTTTATTATGAAATAGTGATAACAACCTCTAGTGCACCTATAATGGGAATATATTAGTGCGTCTAATATATGAGTGTATTAGGGAACCTAATATGATTTAATCACATCAACAAAAAAATTCTTTTAAAAACTTTAGGCACCTATATTCACTACAAATGGACAAAGTAAAAAAGTTGGGGAGATGATCCAAGAGGTTCCACAAAAACTTCTACTAGAAGGCATTTTCATTGTAGTGCTCCAATTCAAATGCTAGTAAAATAATGCCCCTATTTATTTAAATGTTCAAATCCAACAGTTGTATTAACAATACATTTATCCACTCATTATATATTTAAATAACAAGATGCAAACAATTACTCCTCATCATTGTTATTACTAAAACTACAAGGAATTTACTATCTATACTCATATTCTTATGTATTGATTGTTGTAGGTAATTATCTACATGCATCATAGGGTTGAGGATGACTTGTTTGCATGCTTCTTGATGTATAATTCTAGAACATACCCCAATAATGGCTATAGGTATTCAATACATATTTTGTAGGGAGTGAGGTAGTGTTATGTGATGGTATATGGATCACATAGATCATATGAAAAAAGACTCTAACATACAAGTTGCTAATGAGGATGTGTTGATTACAAGTATCGAATAGATATGGGAATTATGGTATATCAATAAAACACATAAATTAATTAGGATGAATTATATGTAGGATCGAATGATGAATTGGATAGGTGGTCATTTCTATTAATTACATTTCATTGAATTACATGTGAAGCAAAAGAGACTATGTGCAACAAATTTCATTTCTTTTGAATGGAATATACACAAGAATGTAAAAAACTAAAGAAATCAACCCATCAAATTAAATAAACCATTCTATTAATAACCATAGACAATAGACATTTCCCTAGAGAAACCTAAAGTAAAAACTTTGTTATCAAATCACTATGCTCAATATTTATCTCTNCACAAGAATGTAAAAAACTAAAGAAATCAACCCATCAAATTAAATAAACCATTCTATTAATAACCATAGACAATAGACATTTCCCTAGAGAAACCTAAAGTAAAAACTTTGTTATCAAATCACTATGCTCAATATTTATCTCTATGTAGTTGTGAAAATTATGATGGGATTGGTTTTGTAGAACATTTACAAATCACAATCACAAGAATTTACTTATCATTCCTCACTTGAGTGCCAAAGAACACTTTCTCAATTCTTATGTTGATATTATGGTAGTTGCGAGAGGTATTAACCTCCATATGTAACCTTTGACTAGAATAGAATATTCTAAAAGCAAGAGAAACCCTAAATAGATGTGTGAAAACACTAGAAGACATGTCGGCTCAACAAAATATATTATATTAAGGAATTATCCTCTAGGAAGAGAAGTTATCCTAGGCTGGTGAATAGAACCACTATAAATAGAGGACATATTCTCTCATTTGTTCACTCACTCACTCTCACTCAGGAAACCAAAAACAATGCACAAGTTTGGAGGAAGAGGAGAAACAACTACAATTGTATGGTTTTATCTTGTTCAATTTTTCTAGTAATTTATCTTCTGTGCTACCCTCGGAGAAAGTGTTCTCTCTTGGTTATCTGTTGGTTCTGGTGTGGCTTCCTAGAATCATTCTTTTTGTCAAAGATTAAGGTGCTCAGGGGTGGCTTTGTGCATATGGTTGGGTGATAATGGTGTATAATTGTTAATGGTTAAACTATCACATCAACAATATTGTAACAGGTTATGGGCCCACACTAACTTAAGAATAGTCTAACCACTGGAATTTATATTGGGAGTTCCTTTTAAAACTCCTTGTAGAACCAATTGTAGCTACAACTAGGGTTTCTGATTCTGCAGCTGTAGCAAACCCTAAACCTAAATTCTTGGGCATTTTCAATGAAGTATTGGACCTAATTTTTGGGTATTATAGTGCACCCTAGACTAGAAAACCCTATGGTGCCCTCGGTAAGAAAAAATGTCAAGTTTGAGTTTTTGGGTCAAAGTCAAAGATTGATTTTTAGTCAAAATTGATTTTTGTGGTCAAAGTTGAAATTTCAGGGTTTCTAGCTTGTTCTAATCATTGAACCTTTTTTATTCACTTTCTAATCTCTTCTTGTCAAGATGGTATCTAGTTTCATATTAGAAGACAAGTTGAATGATACTAAAACTTTTAAAGGTATGCACTTGTATATTCTTTTCAAGTTATATCATCCAACAAAACATGAGTGTGTTTGTAGGGGATGCACAAGAGACATTGTCCAAGTAGTGATTTTGAGTTCAATACATTCAGAGGAACACATGCACCCTCCCTAGCAATGAAGACTCCATGTTTGATTATTTAAAATTTGATATGTCTCTACCTATTATGGAATTATTATGATCTTATGTTGCATATTGATCTATTGAAGTTATGATCATTATACTTTTTGGAGAAATTTCTATTTTTGGCACACTAGTTCAGTGGGACTTAACTGAATAGTTCTATTTTAGACTTTTTATTTTAGATCATCACTATTATGTTATTATGAATTCATGCATTCTTCTATTATGAAATGTTATGTCCTATATATGAGTGTATTCCACTCATTCATTGTATCATATTGATCATCATCTATGTATCAATCATCATCTCATTGGAGTAGTGTGAACATATTTACTCATTATTCCATATTGAATCTCTCTTCCTTTCTTGATAAGATTTGTTTGTACTTGCTTTATCTAGATCTCCTTTGTATATTTCGATGAAACATTGACATGGTATGAGATCTATGTTGCTTGGAGCAAGCCAGACAAGCCAAAGAATAAGGAAAATCGTAGTTTTGGCGAGCAAAATCCGTGGTTGTACCTTTCTACAATGATTTCTCCAAAAATATTAACTTTTTGAGGAAAAAACTCACTCAAGAATTAAATCAACCCGTTCTACAAGTGGGTTTTCAATTATTTGGATAAATTAGTCATCGTTTTCTCATAAAGGAATCTAGAAGATCGCCTCCTAAAACTGATATGATCCTGCAGTCATACCTTTTTGTAGTGATTTCTCCCAAAATATTAATTTTTTGAGGAAACTTGAGAAGTGAATCTACGCATTATGAAAATGGGTTTTCAACTGTTTTGTGATATTCCTCATTGTTTTCTCAAAAAGTAAGTCAGAATATCGTCTCCTAAAACTAATACGAATTTTCACTTAAAGTGCTCTTTCTACAGTGATTTCTTAGTTTTTCACTTGCAGATTGACAGTAAATTTTTAGGGATTCTCAAAAAAAGGGGGACAGATGGATAGGACACCTATTATAAAGTCAAACTTAGTTTTAATCCTCACACCATAAAATTATTTTTATTGCAAACCCAAGGTAGAATTCCAATTTAGAAGGAAAGGACTGTACAACTTGACGATGGGAATAGAAACATAACCTACATCAAAAATTGAGAAGATGAGATGAGGGAACCAAAAGCATGAAGCCACAAGAATTCTTCTTTAATTTGTTTCAAATTATCTATGGTTTYAGGTTGTCGCATGCAAGACTCCAAACAAGATCTGGACCACTTTGGAAATTTTGTTTGGAAAGCAAGATTAGATGAGAGGCCATATGATTAAGGTTGAGTTGAATACTTTGGATCCTAAAAGTTTTGATAATATACAAKATTTATTTACTAMGTTTAAATATTTGATATTGATATTATCATCTTATGGTATTGATAAGTTTAAACAAGTGGACCAACTTATTCTAAAATCTTGGCCAAGCTAGGACCAAAATATGATATMTATGTTTCCACTTTCCATTCTAGCAGGTATCTTATGGGAGAAAATTGAAATATGCTTGACATGGATCAATTCATTGATTCTCTCACACATGAGAAGGAAAAAATCATTCAAACGGGCCTAATCAAGGATCCCAAAGAACATGCACTCACCATGCATGATGGAAAAAGATCATACAAACAGAATGGGAAGGACAAACATAATGAGGAGGGATATTCCAATCCCTTTAACAATTCTTCGGGTTCCAAAGACTCTTCAGATTCCAAGAATAAGAAGAAGAGAAAGAACTGCACTTATTGCAATAAATTGAATCATGAAAAATCCACATGCATGAAGAAACAAATCGATCTTATGGAACATGAACTTCAACAAAACAACCTTGGAAACTTCATTCCAGAGGGAGTCAAGAAGAAAAAGGAAGAAGATCATGCTCCTAATAAAGGTAATCATCATTCTCTTGTTGCAACTAATTCCTCATCTGATTCATGGATTATATATTCTGGTGCATCCCATCATATGGCAGTGAAAAAGGAAATTTTCTCTTCTTTGAGTCCATGCTTAAGACCCCATGTTCTCATGGGGGATGATACTCTAGTAGAAGTAGCAGGAGAGGGGAGAGTGGAACTCCATATTGGCAATTTTGAGAATTTTTTACATGTTCCAAAGATTTCTATGAATCTTCTCCCATTTTATCAGATCACTCAGAAAGGTAAAAAGGTTGAATTTACATCATATTCAGTTTCAGTAATTGACATGCATGAAAAATCCATCATTGCAATTATTGAGGTGGATCACAAGTCAAGGTTGTATAAATTCACTAAGTTTTCTGACAATGAATCCTCTTTTCTACATACACATAAGGAGAGTACTTTTCATACACCTCCAGTGAAACATGCATATACTCTTGTGCTTTCATCAATTACATACATCAGATATGATTCCATACAATCAGATTATATACATCGAAATAAGCAGGTAGTACATCCTGATAAGAGGCCAACGTCGAAGCTTCAGCAGATTCCCAAGAGGGAACAATTGACACTTCAAGAAATAGGTGTTCTTACAAGGAATCCATTGGATTCGAGGATGACTCGATCTCATCACGAGGAGCCTCCTCATGTACCTTCATCTTCTGAACCTGTGATGCCCATGCATTGATATATGGTTCAATATTTTGATCTACATTTATACAGTGAGGTTGTGAGAAATCCATTATGGAAATCAGCCATGTGGAAGGAGTATGAATCACTCCTAAAGAATTATACTTGGCATCCGGTTCCACTTCCACCAGAAAGGAATATTTTCAGGTGTAGATGGGTCCAAAGGATCAAGAGGTACATGTCCCGATAGGTTTCCAAAGGACTTCATCATATCCCTAAATATTTATACATATTCATGAATACTTTCAGTGAGAAGAAGTTTCAAACTTTGCGGGATTGTATTGGAATGAAGAACATAGTTTCCTAGCAGTTGCCTTTTCTTCTTTTGATGCATTGTCTTTTGAGGGGGGGTGTTGTTCCCATGTGGTTTTCCCTCTTTCCTCATTTTTATTCATTTTTCATTAGTTGCATTGTACATGAGTACCTAATACGGCCTAGTAGTCGAGACTCATTTTTACTCCATAGTGATGTTCAGGGGGGCTATTGGAGAAATTTATATTTTTGGCACACTAGTTTAGTGGGAGTTAACTAACTAGTTCTATTTTAGATTTTTTGTTTTAGATCATCACTATTATGCTATTATGCATGCATGCATTCTACTATTATGGAATGTTATTTCCTATATATGAGTGCATTCCACTCATTCATTGTATCATATTGATCATCATCTATGTATCAATAATCAACTCATTGGAGTAGTGTGAATATATTTTCTCATTCTTCCATATTAAATATCTCTTCCTTTATTGATAATATTTTTTTGTACTTGTTTTAGCTAGATCTCTTGTGTAGGTTTCGATGAAACATTGACAATACTAACCCCTTAATACTAGAAATACACTTGTTGATCTCCTCTGTATGAGGTAATTTTTTCTTATGTAAATTCTTATTGTTTACGAGATGAAGTTGATCTCCTTTAGGAGATGTTCTTGGTTACTGACCTTAACTCCAAGAAGGATATCTTCCATGGAGGATACCATGGAGATTTGTTTTTTCTTGTTTCTTATTCTGAGAAGGTCATAAGAGATAAATATGAGAGGGATTTAGTGATAAAGAAGAATCCAACATAGTTTCATGACACTTTGCACAATGCAAAGGGGCATGCAATAGACATAAGTGTGGTCCAAGGATTCTCTCAGATAGAGGGAGTTGGTTTCAAAGTTTGAGATGAAGGATCTTGACCATATTGGAAGTGTGGCTAGCACCAGATGATATCTTTAGTTACGATACTAAAGATATTTAGCATGATGGACATGAAGTCCATGGCCACACCTATGACGACACATTTGAGGAAGTTGTGTGATGGGATAAGCATTTTCTTTGTAGAGGGCAACTTGTTCCAATATATGGTTTATCCATGACAATATTATTGGGTTACAAGAAAACATTCATGTACCTATGTTGTGGTACAAATAGATATGATTGATCTTTGATGATGAAGTATGGTTTTCGGGAGTTTTTATGTTGGGAGTACAGAAGAAAGATATAACACCTGGGGTGCTACTTCAACTCAGGATTGAGAAGGATTTCCAAACAAGCAGGGAAGCATATATATGTAGCACTCAGTCATATATCATAGACAGTGATGTAATATATGAAGAAGGGTATATTTTCAAAGAATCTTGCAGGAATTAATCAGAGACATGGTGCAGGAAGGAGTAATGAAGCTCCATCACTTATCCATAGATGAGTAGATAGCTGGAATTTTCACTAAGCGTCTGTTTAGGACAATCTTGGAAGGAATGAAAATGTTTCCATGGGGGAGTATTGATGATTGTAGCATCGTGTCGATATTCCAATATTGATGAGAAGGACTTGATCATGTGGGAATAGGACCAGATGTAATATCTGACGGAGTGAAGATTCGATTTGCTGCTAGATATCCTATGTGTGAATTGCATCAGGCCTTGAAAATCTCATGAGTAGGTGAGTTGTTAACGCACAAGTAGGTGAGTATCCCCGATAATAATAAGGTTAACACTATCTCCACAGGAACTGGGTTGTGGACTAGGGGAGATAGGGAACATATACATCTAGAGTAGATGTTCCCCGATGTATTCCTCGATCGATTGAAGACTCAAAGTGCTTGAGGTGCAATTCCACATGTCTGATAGCATCGAGTTGAATGAATTCAGGGAGTGATCCTATGAAAGGATCACCATGAGGTCTTTGTGACTATGGTTTGGTCTTAATTATTTTCATGGGATAAGAACAACCAGAGGAGATAGACACACATGTCTAATAAAATCGATCTAAATGCATTCACCGGGTGATCCTATGAGAGGATGAACTATGAGGTGAATGTGGCTCAATGAGGTCATGATTATTGTCATGTGACAAGAATGAATTGAGTTTCTAGAAACATAGTGGTGGATATGGATCATCAATATAGATAAATGAGGCTCATGGATATTTTGATATTTTCTATGACAAAAGAATACTAAAAACAAGTATGACAATATGTTTTGATGATTTCTACCATATGATGTTGATAGTGATGATGATACTTGTGACTTGATCTATGATAATTCTACCTGTAGAATGGTCTACAAGACTATGTGAGTCATGCCCATTCCATGTGAAGATGGATGGATGTGTTTGAGAGCATTAATACCTCCCTATCTAAGAGGGAGTGTTGATATTATGTTAGTTGTGGGAGGTATGAAACTCTATATGTAACCTTTGACTAGAATAGAATATTTTGGAAGAAAGGGAAACCCTAAACAGATGTGTGAAAACCCTAGAAGACATGTCGACTCAGCAGAATATATAATGTTAAGATATTATCCTCCAAGAAGACAAGTCGACTCAAGAGAATATATAATATTAAGATATTATCCTCTAGGAAGACGAGTTGACCCAAACTGGTGACTAGAACCACTATAAATAGAGGATGTCTTGGATCATTTGTTCACTCACTCACTCTCACTCAAGAAACCAGAAACAGTGCACAAGCTTGGAGGAGGAGCAGGAACACCTACAGTTCTACAGTTTTATCTTGTTCATTATTTCTAGTACTTTCTCTTCTGCGCTACCCTTGGATAAAGTACACTCTCTTGGTTATCTGTTGGTTCTAGTGTGGCTTCTTAGAATCATTATTTTTGTCAAAGGTTAAGGTGCTCGAGGATGGATTTGTGCCTATGGTTGGGTGACAATGTTGTAGCTTTGTCTATGGTTAAACGAGAACATAAACATTATTCCAAAACCTTATTCATGGGTTTATAATCAATATTGTCTTTGTTAGGAGTTGTTGGGAGGCCTTTCATCCTTGTTTCTTCGTCTCCAAATATTCCATGATCCTCTTTTACCTTTTTTATTTTCCCTGGTAACATTCCAATTCAATGTTTCTTCATTTTATCTTTCCTTTTCTAATTTTTATTACATAAATTGGCATTGTGATACTTTGGAGGTGAGTTGTAGAAAGTCAATCTAGCATAGGGCCCTTCACATTTTCAATTACATCCTTCTACATCAT
>SNQJ01S0053071.1:46289-65163 GCA_010110895.2 Picea sitchensis
TCTACTAACAATGATATTCTTCATATATTTTTGTGTTCTTTAATGAGGTAGGCCTTACTACCCTTAACCAAGGGATATTTTTCATCTCTACTTTATAAAGTCCCATAACTATGTGTTTCTAAACCTCACTTCACATGGATCTAGTGGTGCACCTTCACATTCTATCTTATCAACATAAAAAACATTAATGACAAACTTGATCTTGCATCTCCTAGCGATTCTCATGGAATATTTCTCTTGGCTCCAAACCAACGAACATGGTTGTATTGGATCACAAATTTTATACCTAACTCATTTTCTAATGTTTTAGAAAACAAGTTACATTGAAAAACATTTTCAAAAAAAGCATTTACTTGCTAGTTCTTCATTTGAAATTTGATTTGGAATAGTGAATTTTTTTCTCAATTTTCCCTTTGTTATTGCAATGTGGTGAAAACCATGGTTTCATAGACATTCATGGTGATTTATACCTTTGTTTCTCACATATTCATGTTGGGACAAGCATTAATTGCAGAAGAGAACAGATCCAAGAATAGTGGTGGTTTCTAAAGACATTGTTGCATTGAAGCATGAGCATGTTCCACAAGAGAAAAAATATATCTCACGATGATGCGATAGAGAAATCGTAAGGATTTTATATAAATAGGTTATGGTCATGGAACAAACCAACAAGATTGAGTGGATTCAGTTGTAGATGTCCATAAATCATGGATTTGGGATCCTAAATGGACATGGTCGACAAAAAATTTAGTTAGTCGTCGACCCAAAAGAAAATTCAACCCATTTAACCGATAAGGTTAGTTTTACGATGGAACCACATGTTCCAAGACCCTCCCATAAACTCAATTTAGAGGAACACACATTATTCTTCTTCCCCCCATGAATTTGTTGTAACTTCAAAATATGATCACAATATGGTATAACAAGACTCATAAGGAACTTTTATCACCATCCACATGGATCAAGTAAAAAAGGTAGTCATCCATTGCAAACTAGTTTCAAAAATAATATACAAACATAGTCCCAGTCAGTTAGTCGACTATACAACAAGACAACACCAGTCAATTGATTAGTTAATTAGACAAGAAATGCACCAATATAATCAGTGTTTGTATCCAATTTTTTTTTGTATTAGGTACAATAAGAAAAAGTACAAATTCCAACAACACGGTCGAACATGGTTCGGTCGGTCTTATAAAATCTAAGAACATCAGTTGGGTTTACACATCAACAGCTTCAATTAATCCCCCCCTTAAACACAACTGAGGGATGAAAATATGAGTAATAAATCTTCATCAAAACACCATTTGACATAAAATATCTAGTTGAAACTCAGTCACAATTGAAAATTTTCCAGTCAATTGTGATCTTTGGTCAAATCCCAGTCGACCAATATCCTAGTAGAACTCCTAGTCGACTATCATGTGGGATAGATTCTATGGTAGATCAATGAAAATAAATAAATAATGAAGAGGAAAGTTGTATGAATGTAAAAAAAATGAAACATAATGGTATGAAGTCCTCAAACATATGGTAATATTCACCCATGACCACTCATCAATATAACCATAGTTGATCGTGGTATTCAGTACTAGTCCATGTTTATGTCTTTCACGTCTCTTCTGTAAAGATCGGAAAGCATAATTTTGATTCCTTCAATTTATATAGCTAGGATGATAATAAGGAAAAAATATTTGTGTTTCCTAATCAAAATATATAGGCTCGGGGTCTATTGTACTCTCAGGTGTAGAACAACCGAGTATATCAACAATAACAACATTTTCATATTCATGCACAATCGGTTCAACACAATTAACAATAGATTTCTCTTCTGGAAAATTAGTATAAAATCAACATGAAACAAATAAAACTTCCCTAGTTGTAGCAAGGGCAGGTGTAGGAAAGGAGGAAAAACCAATGTCATATATAATACCTATTCTTGGTGATTCCATCTCAAGTGTAAAAGGAAGAACAATACCTTTTCCATTCTTCCCAAGTCCTCCTCCATTGTATCACATCTTGTTGAGCAGTTGAGACCCTATACATGTAGTGTGTTTTTCAAAGTTCGGAGAAACAAAACAATCATTAGTATTAATATCATATTTCTTACAAAGAGAATCAAGGGGTGGAGAAGAAATGGGTGATCCAGGAAGCTCAATAACATCAGTATTTTTCTCAACATTTTGCAGTCAACAAACTTGTTCTTCAAGGTTTTGTTTACATTCATGCATGCCTTGAATACTATCATCCGTCACAAACAGTTGCAACAATATGGCATCATAATCTTCCTTTAATGCCTGATATTTCTCAAACAATCAAATTTTATCTTCATGAAGAGGATCATCTTATTCATGAAGCTCATTTCCAGATGCCTATAAGTGGGAAACCTCATGAGTCAGTTGGGTATTTTTTCCAATTAGTTGTTTGACTTCCATGCCTAAGGCATTATTTGGAGGAGCAATATCTTTCACTTCTTCCTCCAAGTCTTCATGAAGGTTATAATTTTCCTGAAAGTTTTCTAAAAGAGTTTGGAAAAATATTTCCATGGTGTTCCAGATGATAGAAACCCTCCTAAAGTGCTCAACCATGACAATCTAGAACATGTTTTTTGTAGTCTTCAACTGATTTTTTAATTCTTAATTTTGTGTCTTCAAGGAAACATTTTCTACATGAGGAAGGGTTTTCACCTCCTTCATGACATCATCGACAAGATCTATTTTATTTCCAAAAGCATCCATAGATCTTGAAAATTGGTTTCCATTGTCTATTCTGGGTCAAAACGTTTCCTAGATTTCTCATCAAATTGTTGTAAGAGGATTCTTTGAAAAAGAGAAGCCTCATCTTCCAGATGGGTATGGGTTGTATTCAATTCATTTTTTAATCATTGATTCCTAGTCAACAAATATGCAATGACATTATTCAATTCAATGGACTCTGCAGAACGTCAGTTGTGAGATTCTTCAAGAACAATGGCCTTCATCTCACAAATTTCCTGCAATGTTTGAAGTACCAGAACTTCATCTTCATCCAACATGCACATCGTTTATAGAGGAAAGAGATGAGTCAACAAAGAGATGGAAAATTGACCACAACAATAGGGTTGTCTTCCCCAGTCGATGCACACAAAGTTTATTTTCTATTATATTTCCCAAGGATCCAATGTCAAGGCTAGTCGATGTATTTTCAATAAGAAATTGACCCAAGTCACATAGGAGCTAGGGTACCTACCACATTCTCCCTTTACCAAATTAATAGATACAAGATGGAATGTACCATATATTTATTGGTTTTTCAAGTGTTTTCAAACAAGAATGGTTTTGAATCTCCAATTGGTAGGTCGAGCATACAACCAATGACTTGAGTTAAGTCTGTGAGTTGAGTCGAACAAAAAGGCTTAGTCGACCCTCACGTTGGATTCACAATCCGTTGGTTTTGATCTGCGAGTTGGATGGATTCGGGTTGGTCAGATCTCTGAGTGGAGGTTGGATGGATCTTAGTCAATGTCAAGGGCTACAATCAAGTCAAACAATAAATGGATGAGCTCACTAGTTAGGTTGAGTGGTCTCACCAGTCAAGGGTCTCACCAATCAAGTGTTTCACCTGTTGAGTGGAGTGCCAATAAATAATATCCAGTCGAGTTGTCAGACAGATTGACAAGCTAAGCCAAAGTGTTGGATGATCGAGTTTACCAAAGCCATAAGTCAATCACACAAAAGAAATTCTATATTTTTTCAAGTCGAGTGAGGAAAGGAAAGGTTGACATCTATTTAGAACCTCTTCCAACCAACAAAAGAAATACCCATGCAAAGAAACCAACAATGGTTTGAATAGATGTTGTCAAGAAAAAAACCAAATCGATCCAACTTTAAATCTCAGTTGATCAAGGGCATAACCTAGAGTGACACATTACTTTATTTGAAAAATCCCGATCATAGCTTCACCACTATCTCAATCCCATTTATGTTCTATACGAACCTAGGATCACAACAAACAACTCTAATACCATGTTGGGACAAGAATTAACCAAAAAAGAGAACATATACAATAGCAGTTGTGGTGTCTAAAGACATCGTTACAATGAAGAGCGAGGATGATCCATGATAGGAAAAATAGATCTCTTGATGATGTAATAAACTGGTCTTTAGGATCGTCTATAAATAGGTTTTGTTCATGGACCAAACCAACAAGCGCGGGTGGATTCGGTTGCACCTATCCATAAAACGTAAATATGGGATCCTGGGTGGGCATGTTGAATAAAAAATTTAGTTAGTTCTCGACCCAAAGAATTTGTCGACCCACTTAACAGACAAAGTGAGGTTTACGAGGGAACAACATGTTCCAACAATTGGTAGGAATTATTGCTTCTTTCTTGGATCTTCACCATTCTGGACTTACTTTTTGAGGATGTTCCTAGCTCGTGGCATGTGTGTGTCGATCTACATGATAGTATTTTCAATGTCTATTGGAATCCTTTCCATTTTTATTGTGGTTGCAACATTTTTTCCTTTGGTCTTGTTGGTATCTTGTTGGCCCTTTTATTCTTTCCCCTTCTTGAAGTCATCTCAATGTAGAGAGGTTTTTTTCTTTCATCATCTATGTTTTTCACAACCAATAACTATAATTACCTTTATATATGGGTGAATAGGAATTTAAGGCACTTCACTACTACCCTAGGCTTGACCAAAGAGATACCCAACATTTTGGTTTTCGTTTGAAATTCAAACATGTGTTCTTCTACACCTTGTCCTTATTCTTACTAAAGTTATTTCCATTTCATGCATTGTTCCTTTTCATAGCTTACAAATCCTTTAAATCCTCCCATTTTGTAACTAGGGAAATTTTTCCTAGCCTCAATCCAGATACATAGGTTTCCTGCCATCATAGAGAATGTTTGGACATTTTTAAATGGGAAAAATAAATCTATTATGATTATCTTATTTTATAAGGACAAAAATAAGCTTCTAACTATTCCAACCAACTATACAACTTATCAACATTATCTTGACTATCATAAGTTGGTATTTTAAGTTTCTCTTCAAGCTTAAATGGAATATTGGAATATGAAGGAACAACATTTTTATTACCTTAGTCTCCAATATTCTTTCCCTTGAAATATTATAGGTGTCCTTTTCTTTTTCATGCTCGATCTCTTCTAAGTTTCCTTTTGTATCCTTCATTATAAATAGTTGTGTTACCATCTCATTCAATGAAAAAATGTTATGCTCAGGTTGAATGAACCTAATTTTTGGATTTTCCTTGTCATGTTATCCATGAAATGTAGCCATCATTTTTTTCTACTCCTTTATAGACCTTGCAACAATGTCTTTCCACTCTTTTGGTATCCAAATTGGGTGTTTATCATATAGGTTGTTCACCAAAAAATTTCAAACTTGGAATCTAACACCAATATGAATCGTAAATTAGAGGCCTTATATGGCCCATTCATCTTGTCAACATAGATGCTTATTTATTGAATTAAATTTGTATGTCTCTACATTCACGATCAAAATAATATCAATATTCCCAAGATGCTATTCAATATTAAGCATGTAGGGATATATTCCCATTTTGTTTCAATACTTCTCTACATGTTGTGTAGTTCCAGGGCCAATGCCACATGATTGAGAACAAGTTCACTCCAATTCAAATCCTATCTATATAACACATTATGTTGTAATATATGGAAAACTAGGGGATTGTTACTAGTAGTTCATCACATAAGCAGTCATATAATCACATACTCATACATATAGACAAAGACATACAAAAAGTACTGGAAGGCCAAAGAACAACACTTTATTATATATAGATATGTCAATACATCACAACAAAGACACTTTATCTCATACATTATTGTCTATTTATACTTACATATTCAATTACTAGGCAGTTGTAACTACTTAATTCCCTGGGTTAGTCAGTTAGCCAGCTTCGACCGAATTATACTTTCGAATTTGACAGTTGACTGACTAATTGTTAGTCAATTGTCGGGTCTATTAATATGGCTACATAACAATATACTAATATATTTTGATCGACTGTCAACGATATTTGTCTAAGGAGATATTTGAATCTTTTGTCATATTCGTGGACTGACTCGCCTGGTCTTTTCTTTATTTTTTTAGTTTTGCATGGGCAAGTGTGACACTCTTTAATTTGAAGTTGTAACACTCTGATACCATACTGTAACACTCTTTAATTTGAAGCTGTAATTCCCTAATACCATACTATAATGCCCCCTTTCCATCAGTCGGGCAGGCGCTACTTCGCGGAATAACAATCTCATGCTTAATTATATATATATATATGACATGCATTTAAAACAGGGTAAACACATTTAAACTCAGAGTGAGCATAAGAATTACTGTTATTATAAATAATCAATGGCTTTAACATTAATTCATATGCACAGTAGAGTACATGATAATTATAAATACATAGACATGCAGTAACATAATTGAAACATCATCTGGTACTTATTTTTGAAAACGGTGGTAATTCCACCAACCAGGTGCAGGCCTTCCACGAACCTCCCAGCCTTAGACCACGCTACTTATCAAGCTCAGCAGTAGGTCACCCCCAAGCTAGGACTAAGCTCCACCCCAAGGCAAGGAATCCTAGGCTAGGCTGAGGTTACAGGGAAAACACATGGGCACAAGGAAGGAATTCTCTCCCAGGAACCACTCATACTCACTGCCCACAAACTCTCCTTCCCCACATGCATGTTCCACCCCAGGAGTATACGCCTTTTCTATCACCTAGACAGTCCTTCGGCTGCTAACCTCCCTTGCCTCGGGTTTCAACAACAGGTCGAACTGGAATTCTCTAAGCTCTACGACAGCTACTGGGTTCCTTCCAAGAGCTCTCTCCTTCCTCAGCACACTCTCTCACCTGGAGAGAGTCACTCACAGTCAAGCAACCTATTCTTACAACTTCAACCACCTCTCTCACCTAGAGAGAGTGTTGTACGACTGGCCAACAAGACAAACATGGTCAAACACTACACGTCCACCACAGTCAATAGGAATTCAGACACGAACACCCCCAGGCAGCAACAGACAGGTGAAATAGCATAACTAGGCTTAGCAGGGATGGGACACTTCCATTTTCTCAATCCGGCAGCATGGGATAGACTCATGCTTTGGTTCTCAGGGATGCGTGACGAGTTGTCCACGCAGGGGTCGACTCAGACTTAACAGTTCACAACCGAAGGGGTGTACCAACATTCTAGAAGAAAATATAGACACAGGCCTTTTTGTTTCAGAGCACACGAGGGTATCTCTTCCAGAGGTCAGACAGGTTCACTCTCAGACGGTCAGGTATAATGGAGGAGGAACCCCCAAAACATGGCTCATCTCAACCATTTGTTGCATCCACCTCAGGTTGACACTTGTCACCCATGCAACTACATCATTCCTTCAACATGTTCCTTCCATTTAGGAAGTTGCTTGTCCTTCCCTAAAGAACTTAGGATAAAACATATTCACATGTCTTTTGGAATAATATTAAAATATTATTCTAGGACTAAGCCCCTAGGCTCCACACTCAACCCCTCTTCCCACCTTGATCCCTAATTCCTTGCCCTCTATGTAAGCTTAGTCCCCCATCACACTTCTTCATGGGTGAATTCTGCACGCACCGGTGTTTATATTTTTTATTAATGTTATAGATACATGTACAAAATTAGGCTCTTGTAGCTAACACTTGGGCTCTCTGGCCTAGCAATCACATAAGCCACCAGCAACTATAGCTTGGATCAACCTATAAAACATAATTACAATTCATTTCAAAACATGATTTACATGGGGCTTGGCCTTAGGACAGCCAATCCCCTCACTTATTTCTGCTTTATCCTGGAGTGCAACTTTACCTGACTTAAACACCAAAATTTTCAAAAACATGCGGGTACTTTCACATTTACACATCTCATGCTCCATGTTGTGTCGGAGACATTGCAGGTCCACTAGAAATTACAAGCACATGAATTAGTTCATAAGGCATTTTTATTTTGTCCAATATGTGTATAGGATGTACTTGCAGGACACTTTCTTGTTCCACCAGAATCACATTCCAATTGATAACATGATTAGCATCAAATATATTTCTTAAGAAATGAAACATGAAAAAGAGCTTATTAATGTAGAGTCATAGATATATGAAATGCAAACATGTGCAACTTACTTGTCCTTTCCAGTATTTCCAATACAAAATCTTGCTGCCAACTTGGCGCAACTTCAACTTACAGAACTCCTGTTAGTTTTCACTTTCAGAGAAACATGGTCACCCACTTTCAATTCTCGATGGGTTCACATTCTTATCAGCATAACTTTCTGCTATCTTGGGCTTTCAAGTCTGTTTAATTTATCATTTGTGGTCCTCCATCTCCATGAGCAGCTCAGCAACTATTTCTCTATCAAATGGTTGTCCCATCATTTTGGTGTTGCTTTTTTCCATAGAGAGACTTAAATGGAATCATCTTCAATGATGCATGATGACTGTCAGTGATCTTGAGAGCATCTCAGAAAAAGCGAGCTTGATCATTGATAAAAGACAGCTAGAAAATCGCTCAACACAAATTTTGAAAATGTCTTGAAACATTAATGAAGCCATCAAGTGGAAGCACACTTGTAAAATGTAAGCAGACCTTCAAACAAATCACTCTCGTCATAGTAGTAGGAAGAAGGCATTTATAATAGTTAATGCAAGTGGATAGAAATTAATGCGTAGGTGGAACAATTTAGAAGAAAAGAGAAGCGGGATATAGACACCTCATTGTGTATTGTAACATAGAAGAATGGGATTATGTTAGTTGAGAGAATAGAGCATAGAAATGGAGAAGCATAGAGTTGTGTAGACGAATTCCATATATAGAAGTTCTGGATTAATAAAAAGTTGATTAGGACTCATGGTGTTCAAATATTCTACTGTGTATGCATTTTTAATGTTATGCTCATGAATGATTTACTCTTCGTCATACAATTGCTTTTATGCTATGTATGAATAATTTTCCTTGTTAAATGTTTGAAATCTGAGAGAGAGAGAGAGAAATAGGAAAATGAGTTTCAATTGTTCTCTATCTGAGTAAGAGTTCTTGCAAGGAGTGAAGTTGAATTGTACGCAAGGAGTTCATTGACAAAAGGGTTCGGAGGTTTTGTCTCTGAAAGCTCAGAAAAAATAGCTTTTGATCTCTTTCCCTTACAAGTGAAGCTAGGCACAGGATCCGTGCAAGATGTGCGCAGGATATTCGAAGCCTTAAAAGTTATTACCTAAGAAAAATATTGAAGGACCACTGCTACAAAGAGTGCACAGGGTCAAATACTCAAATAACCAGAGGTTATTAGAAAATTTTCCGCAAGGAGTGCACACAAACCAAAATATTCTCTAAGACTCAGAGTAGTGAGAAAACTCAGGAGGGATAGAGTCTCCACAGTCATCGAAGGAAGCACAGGAAGTTTGTGAATTGGAACAATGAGAAGGTGTCATGAAGTTTGGTCCTTGAGGTGGTTAAGTACAAATGGGAAAAACACTTTACAGGCAAAAGGTTAAGAAGTCCTTGTGAGAAGGAAAAAGAAACAGGCAGTGAAATTCTCTGTGGAGAATTAAATAAGTCCCGTGAGCAAATCCAAGATCTTTTGAAAGACCAGGAGTTATGAAGATTTTAAAGGGATCAAGCTGGGAGAGCAAAGCGTAGATCCAAACCGACAGATAAGTTGGATTTACCCATAATTTCTATTTTGGAGTTTTGAGTTGGATTTCCCAAAGTCTTGCATCAGGACTTGAAATCACAGTGCAAAGTTCGAAAGCCAAAGGATCGTGTGGGCCATAGGAATTAGTAGGGTGGACAGGTGGTGCATTCTCGACAAGAAAGTAAATTCTGTTGACCGTTTCGAGGTGGGGTGAAGTTCCTGAGAACAACTGCATCCCGGGGAGCTCATGAAATGGCAGTCTGAAAGCCAAATGAATGAAGAGATGTTGAAAATTCTTGCGAGCATGGTTTGATGGTGGGTTTCCCTGAGAGTCGAGGTGGGATTGCTCGACATCACTTAACTCAAAATTAGAATAAGGAAAAGCGAAATAGAGAGAGAAAGGTAAGATATGTAAAATTTAAGTTCAGTGGAGAGACAAGATGCTTGGCCATAGTATATTCAGATTCGTTAATCTCTCGAAGTATAAAGGGAAATTTCCCGAAGTTGATTGTGGGTGCATATTCCCGAAAGGGAAATAGAAGAGCCAATTGTTAAGATCTCTTCGGACCAGTGGAAGAAGAAAGATCCTATAATGCGTGGACTTGACACGTGGGTTAGGAAAGTTGAAGTCAAATTTTAATTGTCAGAGCCCAGAAAGGTTTCTTTGCTTTATATAGAAAGGAAAAGGAGAACTACCATGCACCACCGAGAAAGAAGGCAGAGAAACAAACATGGAGGAACGAAAATGTCAGAGAGAGGGGTGAAGCAGATCAAAGTAGTCAGCCATGGAGAGAGATGTGTGATTTACACGCTAGACTTGAAGGCATGGAGACAACACAAAGGTGCACAATCTGGTGTTTGGGATCTTAGTGATTCCGAAAGTGAAATTGGGCTGAACATGAAAGGGGAAGTTGCAGCCGAAGATGAAGCAAACGAACTCTTGATTAGGGCTATTACAAGAATGGGAATTTTAAGAGAAAATGCATTCAGGTTTTTAGAGGGAAATCTGGATGTGAAGAACTTCTGGTGGATTAGAGCTCTAGACACATATTTTAACTATGAAGATGTCAGAATGAGGACAAGAAGGTCAAACATATTTTCACAAGATTAAAGGGACATGGAGCATTGTGGTGGGATAGGCTACAGAATGTGTGAGATGCTGCAAACCTTGAGAAGATCAGAGTTTATAGGATGATCACTTGAAAATGAAGGCAAAATTCATCCCCAAGAATTGCAAGATTACTCTGTTTCGAAGAATGCAAACTTGAGACAGAAGGCGATGATAGTGAAGAATATCTTGAGAAGAAGAATTCTACAGGCTAAACAGCAGGGCAGGTCATCACGAAAGTGATGATGAAAAAGTTGTCAATTACATGAATGGCCTGAGATACAGAAATTCAGGATGAGATGAGCATGATGACCATCCCAACAGTGGAAGGTAGCATCATGTGATAAAAGCTGAAAGAAAATGAACCAAAGAAGTAGGGTCAAAGCTGAGGTGAGAAGTCAACCCAAAAGGCAAATCAATTTCCAGGATAAAATCCAGAGCCAAGGAGGATTGGAAGAAACCTCGGACTCAGAAAGAGACAGGTGGAAGTTCACAGAGACATGCTAACAAACAGGAGAGAGCATGCCAGGCGGAGGAGTGTCACTGATAATAATGGCCTTTTTCTCAAAGCCCTTAGAGGTGAGAGGAAGAGGAAGATGGATTAATAACATGGGTTCACACAGAAATGCGGAGGACACAAATCTTATGAGTGTCCAGATAAAAGAAGGTGGGTGAGACTCACATCGCCGAAGCATAGAGGAGAAATATTGAGGCAGAAGATGTTGAGGGTGGAGAGTAAGCTAATGCAGAAAAGTTCACTTTGGCCTTGAGAGGAGGTGAAGGAGTTCAGTCCAAAGAACAGACTTTTGAGACTTCTTGTAAGACCAAGGGCGAGTGCTTCAAGGTCATTGTGGACATTGGTAGCATGGACAATCTCATTTCCACAGAGATGGTAGAAAATATTGATTTGGAGGCAGTTGATCATTCAAGCCCATACACAAAGTTTCATTCACGACAAAAGGACATCAGGTGGCCCCGTCACTGTATTGTTTAGTTGAATTTAGAATGGAGGATATAATGATAAGATATTACGTGATGTTATTCCCATGGATGTTTGTCATCATTGCTAGGTAGGCATTGGAAATATGATGGGAATGTGATTCATGACGAGAGAATGAGCTGCCACCTTAGAGAAGAATGGGAGGACTCACATGTTTCTTCTAATCAAGGATAAGGAGGTGAAACCTGAATTAAGTAACATTGTACTTCTCATGAGTGGGAAGGAACTTCTTCTGGAGGTTAAGAAGAAGGAGGATCTGTTCATTGTGGTAGGAAGCCTAGAATTGTTTGACCAGCACAAGAGTGGGTGATTTGCCAGAAGAAATCCCGAAGTTGTTAGGAAGAGTTCAGCGATATAGTAGTGGATAAATTTTCGTTCATTACCGCGATTAGAAGCAGACCAGCATTGATCTATTTTGGGAACTAGTTTCAAACAAAGAAAGTATGGAATTGACGCCGTAGAGAATGAAGAGTGAAAAGTCCATGGTTTGATGGACAAAGGATTGATCAAAAGAAATCTTGAGTCCGTGTTTTGTTCCGACAATACTCAGTCCGATGAAAGACGGAGGTTGGAGGATGAGTACTGACTCAAGGGGTGATCAACAAGACCATAAATTAAATTTCCATTGCCAGGATGGATGATCTGATAGTTGCTTGAGTGGAGGAATTTTTGAAGATTGGTTGAAAAGTGAGATTTATCACCAATCCCACATGGAAGGTGATGAATGGAGACAACCTTCAGACTAACGAGGTTTGTATGAATGGCTTGTTATGCCGTTTGGCTTAACAAATCGTCAGTACCTTCCTTAAAGGGTGATGAGGCAGAAGTACAGGGGAGTTCATCGAGAGCACTGGTATCCACTTATAAGATGACATATTGAAGTTTCATTAAAAGCAGGTGGAAACATCTGAAACCTTTCTGATATGAAGAGGTTATAAGGAGGATTGTTGATAAACATGAAGAAATCCTCATTCATGAAGACAAAACTCATCTATTTGCTTTTTATTTACTGTGAATAAATCGAGGATGGATCTATAATAGGTGGAAGTAATCAAGAATTGGCCATCGCAAAGGAATGTCTTTAGGGTGAGTTTTCATAGTTGGCAAGTTTTATCGGAAGTTCATCAGGAATTTAATTGGAATTAGTGCACCAATGATGGATCTGGTGAAGAAAGAGACATAAATCTTTCCACTGGACAAAAGAAGCTGAAGAGTTTGTCTGTTGAAGAGGAATATTTCATAACAACCAGTTTTGGTGTTACCTGATTTCCAAAAGACATTCAAGTGAAATGTGATGCAAGTGGATTTGCAATAGAGGCTGTCTTGAGTCAAGGCAGGCGATAACATGATTGAAAGCTAAGATAGGCTTGAAAATTAGATGAAATATCCCACTTATGATAAGGAGTTCTATGCCTATTATACAAGCATGAAAGAAATGGAGACATTACTTAATTTCCTAAAGAGTTTGTCTTGTAAGTGACAATCATGCCTTTGCAATTTGTGACTCAAGAAGGGAAGTTGAATCAAAGACATGTAAATACCAGTTTAGAATATATGCAAAATTTCACTTTTGTGATTAGACATATTTAGAAATGCGCTAACAAAGTTCTTGATGCTTTGAGTAGGAAATGATTGCTATTGCAGAAGTTCAAAGTCAAAATGTTGGGTTTGATGATCTCAGGGACATGTACAAGAATGATCGAGAGATTTTAAAGGAAGTACAAAACAGCGAGAATCAATTCTCTCAGAGATAGAAGCCAATGGATAGAATATGTGATCCAAGAAGGATTATTGTTAAAAGGTAATCAACTGTGTATTCAAAAATGCTCCATGGGAAAAGAGAATTTACAGAAGGAGAAACACAAGGAGGATTGGCCAGGGCACTGAGGTCCGCGACAAGGCGTTATGAAATTGAATGGATCATATTTCTGGCTAGGAATGCGAGAAGACATCAAAAGATTAGGCTAGGAATGCGAGAAGACATCAAGAGATTCGTGGATAGATGCAAAATTTGCCAGCATTCGAAGGGGAAGAGACAGAATGAAGGGTTTTATCAACCATTACCCATACCTGAGAAGTCGTGGGATGCAGTCAACATGGATTTCATATTGGGGTTTCCAAGAACACAAAGAGGGTTTGACTCAATCTTTGTGGTGGTGGATAGATTTTCCAAGATGGCACACTTCATTCCATGTCAGAAGACCAGTGACGCAAATCACATTGCGAATCTGTTTTTCAAAGAAGTCGTTCGACTTCACGGCTTACCAAGGAGCATAGTTTCAGATCGAGACACTATGTTTGTAGGACACTTTTGGAGGACCTTATGGAAGAAGATGGGAACTAAATTGTCATTTAGTTTGGCTTATCATCCTCAGACGTATGGACAGACAAAAGTGGTGAACAAAAGTCTGGAAGACTTGCTGAGAAGTGGGACAACATATTACCACAGGCATAATTTGCTTATAACGACTCAGTTAACAGAAGCACGGAGAAAAGTCCATTTCAGATTGTCTATGGCATGTAGCCGAGAGGAATTTCTGAGTTGAGAGATTCAGAACAAACTGCAATGAGGAGCGCTAGTGCAGAATATTTCGCAGAGGCGATGAAGGAACTTCATAGCCAAGTGAAAGAGCGATTGCAGAGTTCGAGCCAGGAATATAAGTGCAGAGGAGATCAACACAAGAGACAGCTTCAATTTGAAGTTGGCGATTTGATCATCACACATTTGAGAAAGGACAGGTTCCCGAGAGGAACATATAATAAACTAAAAATGAAGAAAATCGGACCATGTAAGGTATTAAAGAAATTTGGGGTGAATGCTTACGAGATTGAATTACCCAATGGGATTGAAATCTCTCTAATATTTAATATCTCATATTTGTACCCATACAAAGTTGAGGAAGTAGGAACAGGAAATGAACAGCTAGAGGTCCCGTAGACAAAACAGATGCCAGTTGCAGAAAAGCCACAGATGGAGCGCATACATGACAAAAGGGTCAGCAAGAAGACCAGGCGAAAGAAATACTTTGAATATTTGGTCAAGTGGAAGGGCCATCTAGTTGAAGATGCCAGCTGGGAGAATGAAGCAGAGATCTAGAGGCATGGACACACTGTACACGAGCTCATGGACAGGAGCCCATGAAAATTTCCAAGAAAGGGATTATGATGCAGGAGCATCTCAAGCGAGCCAGCGCGGTGATAAAAGACAGCTGGAAAAGCACTCAGCGCAAATTTTGAAAATGTCTTGAAACATTAATGAAGTCATCAAGTGGAGGCACACTTGTAAAATGAAAATGGACCTTGAGCGATCCGCTCTCATCCTTAGTAGGTAGAAGGCATTTATAATAGTTAATGCAAGTAGATATAATTTAATGTGTATATTAGACAGTTTAGAAGAAAAGAGGGAAACAGGATATAGACACCCTCATTATGTATTGTAAAATAGGTTATGCCAATTTGGAGCAGGAGCAAAGAAGAGAAGAAGCAGAGAGCTATGTAGACGAATTCCATGTACAAAAGTTCTAGATTAATACAAAAAGGCTTTGATTCAGACTCATGGTGTTCAAATATTCTCTGTGTATGAATTTTTGAATGTTATGCTCATGAATGATTTACTCTTTTTGTCATACAATTGATTTTATGCTATGTCTGAATGATTTCTTGTTAAATGTTTGAAATCTGAGAGAGAGAGAGAGAGAGAGATTAAGGAAAATGGGTTTCAATTGTTTCTCTATCTGAGCAAGATTTCCTGCAAGGAGTGCAGTTGAATTGTCCACAGGGGGTGCGTTGACAAAGGGTTCAGAGGTTTGTCTCTGAAAGCTCATACAAAATAGCTTTTGTTCTCATTCCCTCAGAAGTGCAGCTAGGCATAGGAGCCGTGCAAGATGTGTGCAGGCCGAGTAGAGTTTCAGGTTGTGTAATCTGAATGAAGTATTGAGAGACTACTACTTCAAGGAGTGCGCAGAGTCGAAGGATTCCAATTCCTTAGAGTAATTAAGGAATTTTCCGCAAGGAATGCATGCGGGAGTCTTCTTCAAGACTCAGAGTCGGAGAAAGCGCAGAAGGGATAGAGTCTCCATAGTCGTCGAAGGAAGCAGAGGATGTTTGTGCATTGGAACAGTGAGAAGGTGTCGCAAGTTTGGATTGCAGGTGGTTAAGTACCGTGGAAAAACGCTTTGGTAAAAAGTTGCAGAAGTCCTTGTGAAGGAAAGAATGGATGGTCGGAATTCTCTGTGGAGAATTCACGAAGTCCCATGAGCCGTCAGATCTCACGAAGGAGCAGGGGAGTTATGGAGAGAGTTTTAAAGGGATCAAGCTTGAGGAGAGGCAGAACCGTAGATCCAAACCGACAAGGTCCGTTGGATTTACCCATGAATTTATATTTCGTGGTTTCGTGAGTTGAAGTCCCAAAGTCTTTGCATCAGGACTCGCGAAGTCATGAAGTGCAAAGTCCCGAGGAGCCAAAAGGATTGTGTGGGCCATAGGAATTAGTAGGGTGGATAGGTGGCACACTCTCAACAAGAAAGTAAATTTCGTTGACAGTTTCAAGGTTTTGTGGGGTGAAGTTCCGAAACCTTTGCATCAGGGTTCATGAAATCATGAAGTCCGAAAACCCAATGGAATGAAGAGCTGTTGAAAAGTCAACCTTGCGAGAGCATCGGAGTTTCGGTAATTCAGGTTTCGGGAGTCAAGGGGTTGAGTTGCTCGACATTGAAACTCCCGAAATTGCGATAAGGAGAAAGGAGAAATAGAGAGAGAAAAGACCAAGTGTCATAAATTCGAGTTTCAGGGGTCGGAGAGACAAGACGCTTGGCCACAGTATATTCAGAGTCGCGGAGTCCGATCTCCTGAAGTATAAGGGGGGAATTTCTCAAGGTTATTTGTGGGTGCCGATTTCCTGAAAGGGAAATAGAAGAGCTAATTATTGAGAGATCTTCGGGCAAGTGGAAGAAGAACGATCCTGTGTGCATGGACTTCCGACCTGTGGGTTGGGAGGGTTGCGTTAGATACCCATTATTGTAGGCGAACTCTACCAAATACAGGTAGTCTTCCCCTCTTGCTGGTTTTTCCATGATGTACATTCTCAACATGTCCTCTATTACTCTATTCACCCTCTCTGTCTGTCCATTAGACTCGGGATGATATGATGTACTAAAATTTAGATTCGTTCTTGATGCAGACGCCACCTCTGCCTCGACAAAGTCTTTGCGTGACCTCCCGGTCTTAAGGATCATTCATTCACTTCATGAGATAAAGAAACTCTTTTGATTCCCTTCTAGAATCTCCTTCCAATCGATCCACATGTCCTTTCGGAAGCTCCCCTGTGCAAAAGAACTAGGCGTGAGCTCCACCTTTCCCAAGCAACCTCAGAACTATGACCAAGGGCCTAACCCCAAAGTCCTTGCCGAAACTTCACAAGTTCACGAGTCGAAGCTCTCAACTCCTCCTTCTCAATACTGCGATACTCGAGATTACGAAATGGGTATAGCTCCCTCGCTTGTCAACGCCCTTCGCGCATGATCACCAGCTAGGTTTAAATACCAGCGCCTCTCGCAACTCACACCTTCATGAGTTCACGGGTTGAACTCTCGTGCCCTCCTATTTCAATCTCCCGAGACTCAATAAGTCAATGCCGGGTTGACTCCTCCCTTGAAGATTTTCGCTATTTGCAACCTCGCACGTTGAGTATTGAGCCTTCATGCTCTTATCCTGTGAATCCCTAAGATGCGAGAAATCAATGGAGTGTTGACTCCTTTTTCAAGGCGACGCGTGTCCACCTGTCATTCACACGGGCCCCACCTTGTGGTTCTGCCACGTGTTCCCTCGTGCCCCGACTCTCAGCAATTCATGACTTCTGTAGTCAAGACGAGGTCCTTTCAACCTATGAACCTCCGAATGCGCGATACGCGCGATGAGGCTCCTGATCCAATGGTCCTCCATGACCTGGATCTAACGGCTATCCTTACTCCTCAAGATTTCACAACTTTGTGACTTGGAGCACCCAACTCTTGGGCTCTCACCTTGCAAACCTCCGAGTTCATGAGATTCGAATCCTAGACCCCTTCGACACTTCGTCGATCCCTCGATCGCTGCCACCTGTCCTCCCCAGATGGACGTTCCTGATATCTTCATGACTTCGCTACTCAATAAGTCCAGATACTTCCCTCTATGTCTCATGATGTTCGAATCCCCGATATGGGCGATCTCGCGACACCTGTCCTCCTCTGGATGGACGAGTCCAATCCTTTCGAGACTTCGCCAGATAAGAAGTCTAGATGCTCACCTCTGTGAGTCCCGGTGCCCGAATTTATGAAATGGATGATTTCATGACACGCGTACTCCCGCAGATGAATGGCTCAGATCCAATTCACCCTTTCACAATTTTTGATGTCGAGGGCCCAAACTTTCGTCCCCAGGACTCCCAAACTTTCAAACGTCGAAATCCCGATACGACACTCCTTCGGGACTTTCTCTCTATTGTTCACAAAGGTTTAACCCCCGTGCATCTCCTGTCATATCTAACGGCTGACGATTGTTCGCTTGAGATCCAACAACTTAGAATAACCTCAGCTCTTGCACGCTCTTCCACTACTCTCTGGACGTGAAATATTCAATGGTCCAGATCTCTTCGGCTGGATCCGATGGCAGTTGTGCTCCTCCTGAGCTTTGGCGCTTTTCTTCCAACACTTGGAAGAATTCCAAATGTTCAAGGCCTCGACCTTTGTTCTGTTCCCTCTGCAAGCTCCATGACTTCAAGTCCTCTCCTGCGCATATGAAAACGCTACTCCTCCTAAGCTTACTTATGAATCCTTGAAGGATTCTTTGACTCCTGCACTTCTGCAGTGTCTTTGCACCCAAAGTGTTGTCTCTTCTGAGCTTTTCGATACTCAAGCCTCTAAGGAACTCAGTCCTTTCTCCTCCTCCCTCATATGGAGAATTTGGATGCCATCCTGGCTATCCTTTACTGAAGCAACCTCTTGCTGAGTGCTCAGGGTGTTCAACAACCCTGTGAAGATCCTTTAGTGGATTCTTCTTCTAATTACAGAACTCAAAGAGTTCTATTCCTCTCTATGCCTATCT